>JAFVLL020026675.1:0-21347 GCA_021397915.2 Tor tambroides
CAATACATAAGCATTCAGAATTAGAGCCACACACACACACACACACACACACACACACACACACACACACACATACACATGATGTGACTAATATGAACCAACTCCATGTGAATGCTGATTCTAATGGGGCCCATTTTAGTTAGTCTAATAGTAATGTTACAGTACATAAATTTTAAAAGTTTGCTGATTTTGAGTGGCAGTGCTGGTGCAATATAAAGGTAATTTGTAGCTTGTGCGACAAAGCCCGAGTTTATCTTTTAACAGTTTTCATGTTGTTAGAGAATATCTCTGTTCTGGGGTATTAGTGATATTGCTGTGTCTAATTAGTACAGCTGTGTTGTGTGCTAGCTAGTCATAAATTGAAGCCGTTTGATGTTGGCAGGTTGTTTGTGAGGGGTGTGTAGACTAAGACATTGAGTCCTGTACATCCAGTGTGTTTACGGAAATCCCCTTCACTTCACTGTTAGATCATCAGTCTCTTTGCTGCCCAGCTGCAACTCCAAACTCCCTCTCTTTCTCTGTGTGTGTGCATAAAACATCTGCAAGTTGTGCTTTCTCTTGGGATGTAACGGGCAGCCAAAATATGCATTGAAGCAGCAATTGTGAAGGATATTTTGTTTTAAGAGTTTGTGTTTGTGTGTATATGCAGCTGTGCACTTACCATTCATTGTTTCATTGTATATGTGGGTATGTACACACATGTACATGTGGGTTTGTGTG
The DNA here is from genome assembly GCA_021397915.2 of Tor tambroides. Classification (NCBI taxonomy): domain Eukaryota; kingdom Metazoa; phylum Chordata; class Actinopteri; order Cypriniformes; family Cyprinidae; genus Tor; species Tor tambroides. The sequence goes on from JAFVLL020026675.1 coordinate 721, forward strand.
TAACTCTTGCAACTGTGACCTGACTACATGCCTCCAGCACCCTTGGGTCACACTGACCCACCACAATACTTGTCAGCTAAGCATCACTGAGTTTGTGTGGGCTTACTTTTCAGTTTGTGGATCTTAACACACCTTAGAGAGTATTAGGTCAATGTGCATCTGCGTGTGTTTGTTTCTGCAAGTGTATTTATGCTTTCTCATTCTTTGGGTGGTGCTTTGCTCTTGAGCGCTCTCAACTAGCAATAGCATTTTTCCAAGTAATGGAAATTCCTATTAGGATATGTATTTAGGATACATAAAGTGCATGCACTTTGGGTCATAGTATTCAGTCTGGCTGAATGGTAAAGTCCGGATGTGAAGTTCATTTTGCTGGCCCAGATGGCTTGTATTTATGTCCAGGTTGTGTTGACTTGGCTTGGTTTACAGGATGCAGCTGCACTATATTCTTATATAGGCAATTGTAACACATCAATCATCAACAACAACAACATGTGTGATTCACTATAAGGGCACAGGATGGACTTGCTTAACAGTAGTGTACTTTCACACTTTTGTTGAAATGGCAACAAAAGTGAACAAAAAGTGAAGGAAAACACAGCAGCTTGTAAAAGAAAGAAAGTATGAAAAGCATTTCAGACAGAGGAATTCACTTTGAAAATATTTGTAGAATGTGCAGTTTTTGGATTGGTCCAGAGATATAACATTGGTTTTTTGGTCAAGTCTTTGGTTTCTGTTCTCTGATGTGGTCTCTGAGACAATTACCAGTTACCAGTCTAAAAATTCTGCTTTCCTTTTTACAAAGCGTAATAGCAGATTTAAATGTACTTTATTAGTCCTGAAGAAAACCATTTATATTCAGCATTCTTATGTTCACTCATTTTTAACAAGAAGAGATGCAAAACACTTGTGTTCTGCAGTTTTAAGTCTGAGAAGTGTTTGCTTCCAGCAAGCACGTTTGTTTCTCGTGCCCTCTCTTCCCCAGGATATCTCATAGCATAACCTACCCATGTTGGAGGGATATGGGTGAAAGAGGAGGAGGAGAGCCAGCCTAGAACAGCCCATGATATCATGGGAAAGGAAAAAGGCCGTAAAAACAACAATGCAGCCATCTAGTTAATGGAGTGTTTAGATTGGATTTTCACTGCTAAGTGCAGCAGGGATGGAGTAATGAGACAGTGAAAGGACAAACCGTAACAAGAGACAGTTGATGAAGCATTTATGCAAGTCAGGTCAGGAAACAAAGAGGCAATATGTCTGAGAGCAGAGGTCCAGTTTGTATCTTTATTATTAGTTTTTGTATTCACTCACACAGTTACACACAACACTGGAGTAGATCTCCAGTATCACAACTTTCTTTTCCCTTTTTAATAATGGATTTGAAGTTCATATCTCATCAAATGTAGTACCTCCGACAGTGTGCAGTTTCATACTGATCTTAAATGTGTTTATTAATAACTGGAGTGCATGCTCTATTAAAACAGTAAATGGCCTACGGTATAGTATGATAGTATTTCATTCTGGACACAGCCATACACCCTAAAATAACAGTTATGAGGAGGCGGCATCTTGCTTCTTGGTGATCTGCATTTCAGGGAAATGTTTTAGTTGTTTATAGGACTATCAATGAAGCTTATTCTCGTTTCGCTGCACATCTTGTTTATGGAATGTTGTTGCCTCTAGCAAATGCTACAGTGACCCAGCGTGAACTATGAATGCGTGTGTGCAAATGTCTGTGCATGAGCATGTGACGCCTGTGACGTACGCCTTTAGGACAACGTTAAAGTGTTTGTAAGTGTGTGAATGCCTTCACGTGCGTGTGTGGGCCAGTTTGGAAACATGCGCACGTGTATGTTTGCTGTTTTAGAAGGGATCACGGCGTAAGTTTAAACACAAAAGCAATGGGGCGTTCTCCATCTATCATATTCTCATCCTGCCATGGATGGATCAAAATTTGGAGAGTTCCACAGGAAAAGTTTCTGATGCAGCGCGCGGTCTGACTGATGAATAAGCGCTCAGGTGTAGCGGAAATTGTTTAGATTGTGTTACGAGCCTTGCGGCACTTTTGCATACTGCCTGTCAGAAGATCCTAACAAGCTGGAAGTGTGTCAAACTTGTGCAAAGCATTATGAATAGATTTGGTGTATCCATCAACTACACAACAAGGGGAAAAAATTATATGGTTTAAACAGGTGTGTGTTTGATTATAATATGTTGTGTTTTGGCATTTTTGTACTGGCACAAGTTTCACAAGTACAGTTTGTGCCCCTTTTAGCAACTGCCAGCTCAATGATATCACTGGCTCAATGACGACAATCAAACTGTCCACTTGTGGGTTTATTTCCAAATGTTTTATCGTCCATTGTTTGCAGCAACAAAACAGGAACCAAGGTGTTCAGTATCAGATCTTTGTGCAGATTTATGATATTTGTGTTATTTCTTAATCAAATCAAGATTTCATTTTGATTAGGGAATGCTGATCTGTGCCAGCAAACAAAAAACAAGCTTTACTTTAATAGCAGGTGCTCTACAAGAAAGTTTACTTTGGCTTTGAGATTGAAGGTCTGACTAATTACAGCGCAGATCAAAAGTAAAAAAGAAAAAGTTTAGTGGCAAATGAAAAACCCTGGGGATTAATTGACGTGGGATTGTTTTGAGGTTCAGGTGTAAATGTAGTGCAGAGTTTGGTGAGCCTTACCCTTCACTCTGCTCTTGACCAAAAAGTTTCTGAGTTACATTAGTGAGAAAGGGCGTTTGTCTTGGCAGAGACTGAGTAGCTGATGGCATAAGCCTAGCTCAGTAAAACCTCTGTTCAAATGAGGTCACTCAGGGTGGAAAAAGGCAGCACTTACTTGTCTATTTCCAGAGACATGTAGTAATGCAGTTTAGGGTAGTGTAAGGCAACTTAGACCTTATCTAGAGTAACAAATCACTGCTTATTAAACACAGGCGTATAAAGTGCGGTAAAACATAAAGTGTAAAAAAAAAAAGAGAGAGAGAGAACTTTTTAGAAACTTAGTAGTTCTTCAAAGAAATGTGTTTAGTGTTTTGTTTAAAGCAAAACCCATGGTCAAATCCAACCAAATAAACACCAAAGAAAACTTGCAGCGAATCATGGCAGCCACTGATCATAATGAATGTTTGTTGTGTGGAAAAGAGAAGCTTTGACATTTTAATAATAACTACTAGTATAATACATTATAATGTACAATATGAAAAATTGATATTCATTTTGAGATTTGCTAAAAATTACATTGTGTAGGAGAAACCTGTCTGCATATGTATGATATGAGATATGAATGAGTGATGTCATATATGTTTTTGTCTGTGTGCCCAGTTTGAACGTTTTCCAGGTGAAAGTCGGACATGTCATAGTATGTGATTTGATTGTTGCTGTAAAACGTGTTCCAGCTGAAATTTCTCAAATCATCTGGAGAAGAGGGATGGAAAGAGAAGGATCACGATCATCTATCCTTTACAGTTGACAGAAAGGGGAGGGTGCATGAGAGAACGGCGGAGAAAGAAGAAAAGTAGGCCATTTACTGGTTAGCAAAAAAACCTTTGGAGAGGAAGAGGGGAATGACGGTCTTAACACTCAGAACAGCTGAGCACTCCACACCTCATTCCATCAAGATGTCAAGTAAAAAATGAGCGTAAAATAAAATAAGCTTCAGAAAGACTATTAGAAGACAGCTGGTGGGGACGGAAGAGTTAATGAGTCTGGAAAGGATCAAGGTCTATGGGAAGAGTCCAGAAGAGAGAGACAGTCTAATGAACTGCACCTGCCTATAGGTGCTCACTGTAAATGAATAGGCTGTTTTCGAATAATTGTGCATGCTCATTCTGAAATGCGTGTTTGTATTTCTTTTTTACATTTAGATTAAGTTGACATCAAATAACACTCACTTAAAGTTAATCTTTAAAAACACTATTAATGTAAATAATAAATGAATATCCATTTTTCATTCTGCACATTATAATGTGATGTCTAAATTCGCTTTATAACATTTAAAATGATTGATTTTGGTTTTTAATGTTTTATCTTTTTATTTATTTCTACTGAAATAGTATAGAACTTTAGTATCAGCCATTTATCAGTTATGAAAGTAATAATCAGCTTATCAGTGTTGAACAGAATTTTAGTATCAGTACATCCTTAATGAACAATCAGTACACTATTTAAAACAGTAATAATAGTAATGTAGATCTCCATTGAGCAGAGCTGTTTGTGTACTGTATGGCATGGGGCCTAGTTTGGAGTAACACAATATCACTACAGGAAATCATTTAATGGAGAAGAGATTGAGTGAGAAAACCATTGCCAATAGGGAGTATAGGGATCCCATCCAATTGCGCTTTGTAAATGACTGACTTTGCTCTCAGCATTTTAAATGTCAGAAAATATAATGGTCAAAGCACTAATTGCCCTATTTTTTAAGCAATCAGTTGGAAAGTTGGTTGTTGAAGGTGGCACCTGTTCACAGAGGAGTTAACTCTTTTAATGGTTCAGCGATTCAGCTTTTCTGTCCCAATAAGACGCTTAAGCCCTCATGGATTTTCTGAGTAGGTATAGTGTGTAGAACAATTACTCTCACAAACTAGTCAGAATAGCAATTATTGTTTGAAACATATACATTTTTTTGCTCTTTGGCAGAAACTCTGCACCACCAATGTGTTGCTCCCACAGGGGACGTACATTAAAACAGTGTGTCACTGTGTAAAGGGCCTTTTATTTTCATAGCTGCATGTGTTGGTAAGTCTGGGCCAAGTTAACTATATAGGTTAAGTATGTTCCACTTGGCGTTCCAGCGTGACTCGTGGGAATCAGTTTCCAGCCTCCAATTCATGCCAGGACAAAATGACACTTCTTAGAGCGAAGAGGAGAGACTGTATTTGTTTACTCGCATGATGTATCTGATGATACAAGAATTTGTAGGGCCATTTGCAGTTGATCAGCATTTGAAGGGTAAGAGACAGATGGTGTATGGATGAATAAATGTATTAAAATTCTGTTTTACTTTGCAGTGACAAGAGATGAAATCATTATTATTCCACTCTGGAGTTCCTGGGGTTAGAGTAATGAATGAACTGATCTTGTGTCGCGTTTCAGGAGAGCAAGTGACTGGAATGGGGAAGAGGAGAAGGAGGAGATAGAAACTAGGGGGCATTATGTAATTCCTAAGAGGAGCCATGGGGTTTCTGAATGTGAAACAGGTGTGAGAGAGACACCTTTGGAGAGGGAGACTAAAATGTTCTCATACTGCTTCATAGTTTGGCAAATTTTGAAAGTCTTTTATCTTCATAACTGGAGGAATTATACGCTGTCTGCACTTGAACTGGGATAGCTGTGTTTCTCAGTGAGATTATCACTCTAGGCTTTGACTGACAATATGAATTTATTGCTGCACAGAACTAGGTCAAAAAGAAGAAAGATTAGGTCCATGTATAGTCAGATTTATGTTAGACCATTTATCAAATGGTTTAGTGCTATTTGAGTACTGTCTCGTCACACGTATCATAGAGCAATTCAAAATGAAATTTTGTCATCATTTACTCCTGGTCATGTCGTACTAAACCTCTTTGAGCTTCTTTCTTCTATGGAAAACAAAAGAAGATATTTTAAAGAGTGCTTCAGCTGATTTGTCAATACAGTAGAAGTCAATAGGTTCCAAATCAATATTGGACCTCATTGACTTTCAGTGTACATTTCTCAAAATATCTTCTTTTGTGTTCTGCAGAAGCAAGAAAGTATAATGCAAGTTTGGAATGACATGAGGATGAGTAAATGATGACACAATTTAAATTTTTTTAAGTGATCTATCCCATTAAATATAAAGTTTCAATGTGTAGGCACAGTCTTGTGAGTTGTGGTCATTGTCGTATTTTCATATAATGATAAATTGGTTGTGGGTACGCTTAAGCCCAAGATGAGATTCCAGCATGTTATGCCATGCTGAATAATATGCAGCCCCTGTCTGTATGTTTGGTCAAGGTGATTAATGACAAATTAATGCCGTTAATACAACAAATCAAGTTTTCATCATTTTTCCAAGCTCTGCAAAGAGAGCTGTATGTCTAAGCCATCAAGGTTTGGCAGTAGAAGCAAGAGGAGTGTGTGTGTGTGTGTAAGAGAGAGGGAGAGGATAAATTATTAATTCAGGTTTCATTGTGGTATAATGCATGGTTAAAGTAGAATTTAGTCCCCAATCCCAATATTTAAATTAGTATTTGATCAATATGTGGTTTTCTGATTGTAAATTCTTAAAATCTCTCAGAAGTGAATATTTGGACACCCTGTTAAGTCTTTAGCTGCGCCAAACCAAGTTCTTTGTAAGATTTAAAGCTGTTTCTGTATGATCCAGCTATTTCAAGTCAGGTATTTTGGGGGTTCTAGGGCTTAAGTGTTCCATGTATCTAGGGTTGGGAAAGATGCTTTAAAACTTGCCAGGGTAAAGGCTATTGATAATTTTAAGTTAAACTACAGTCAGGCTACACTCTTAGAAAGAAAGTTCTATGTACCCAATGAACCTTTTTCTAGAGTACATTTTATATAGCAACACTGATGTAAAACCCCAGACAAAAATTATGGAATCACCACACTTAGATGTTGTTTACCCAAATTTTTTATTTCAAAGCAAATAAACGAATCACAGATATGACACCAAAATAATTTTTGTTTAATAACTCAACATTCTGGCTATGTGAAACTTACCTCAAACAAATGAGATTAAACTCTTTTAATTAATGGAAAATTATTTTCCATATCAAGTACAGGAAAAAAAATATGGAATCATTCAATGTTGAGGAAAAAATTATGCAGTTGTTAACCAAAAAAAAAACACAATTAGTACTTTGTTGCTCCTCCTCTGGGATTTATGACCGCCTGAATTCTTTAGGGCACGGACTTCACTAATGAAAAACAATATTCTTCATCAAGCTGGTTCCAACTTTCTTGAATAGTGGTTGACTGATCAGCTTTGCAAGATGGAGTCTTGTCATGGACCAGTTTTTTCAATTTCCACCATACATTTTCAATTGGATTGAGATCTGGACTGTTTGCTGGCCATGTCAGTGAGTTGATATGCCTTTCCTGAAGAAAAGCTTTAATACTCTTTGCTCTGTGGCAAGGTGTATTATTATACTAATATCATTATCATCAAACTTCTTTTCTGTTGATGGAATGAGAAAAGTGTCCAAAGTTTCAATGTAAACCAATTGACTGTTGAGGTAAGGATAGCCATTTCCCCTGGTCTTTTACCTGACATGCAACCCCATATTATAAATGATTTGGGAAATTTGGTTGTTTTCTTCAGGCAGTCATCTTTATACATTTCATTAGAACGGCACAAGACAAAAGTTTCAGCATCATCTCCTTGTCCACTGCAGATTTGTGATTCATCTCTGAATATCACTTTCATCCAATCATCCACACTCCATGACTGCTTCTCTTTAGCCCACTGTAACCTTGTTTTCTTTCTGTTAAGGTGTGGACTCCTGTTTCTGCCCATTTGTTCTTCATTTGTTTCGTTGTGCATTTTCTATTTTCAAGGCAAATTGCTTTGAGTTTTATATCTTGATGCTTTGATGTCTTTCTGGATCTGCCTGTATGTTTTCCTTTAATAATCTTTCCAATTTGTTTATACTTACACCAAATTTTAGAAACAGCTGACTGGGAAGATCCAACTTCTTTTGCCACACTCCATGATGGCTTTCCATCTTGAAGGAGTTTTATAATCCTTTTCATCATTTCAGCTGGCAGCTTTCTTGTCGGGGACGTTTCCTTACAATTAGCCAATTCAACAGCTCATTAAGGTCTGTAAGCACTCTCTTTTAACTGCTGACTAATTAGCATTTGAGATATGTTTAGATATTTATTTCAGAAATACAAATTACAAGCTGATTCCATAATTTTTTCTTCAACATTGAATGATTCCATAATTTTTTCCTCTACTTGATATGGAAAATAATTTTCTATTTATTCAACTATTTTAATTTCATTTGTTTGAGGTATGTTTCACATAACCAGAGTGTTGAATAATTAAATAAATATTGTTTTGTCATATCTGTGATTGGTTTATTTGTTATAAAGTAAAAAATCTGGATGAACATCTTCTAAGTGTAGTGATTCCATAATTTTTGCCAGGGGTTGTAGTAGCTACATCTTTATAAACAAAGAACAATTAAATGATTTTATTAATTCTCAGAGCAGTTTTTATGTAGCTCAAGAACAATGAGGATCTTGTTTTGGATAACTGTATTTTACTTGAATAGATCATTTTAAATAATTGAGTAAGTGATGAATAATAGTATTATTAGTACTAATACTACTATTTTAGAGTATGGTGCTAGCGAGACTAAAGTCATAGTCAGAGGCCAGGGAATGCATGATTAAATAAAATCTATACCTTAAATGCAAATCACTTTGGATATAAAATGCATTATTGTTCCATAATTTCACATTATGTACATGAATGAATTGGAATTAGACTTCCTACACTACTTGAGAAAGAGACATTTCAGAAGAGCGTGTTTTATTAGATAACTTGGTTACAGCCAAATAAGTTATGGAGAGAGTAGCTTGTTACTGAAAAACTATTGAAAAATGTGGCACTAGTTAGTAGCATCACTATTATTAGTCACTCCCCCATATGGCATGCATCAAATACTGGAAACTGCAATTAGCTTAGCTGTATTAGATGCATCTATTACAATGACAAGTTACAATCCCATTTTCTTGTAAAACGGTAACATGTCTCCAGCTGCATTCTTCAGGGTAAATCCCCTACATGAATTTTACCTTAAGCGTGATTAATGATGACGACCTTTTGGCCCGTATGTTGTTGTTCAATAGCAAGCTCTGCTGTTTTGCAATGTTCGCTGGACCTAAAATATACCCTCAGCCCTCAGTCCACTCAAAATTAAATATGTGAATCATTCATCACATGATGCATATGTGAACATATTTTCACATGCCCAGATGCAGGACTCCCACACAGAGCAGATTTCATTTCATTCATCAGGTGTTTCAAAGTGTGTTGTTTTTGTTTTCAGTTTGTTATCCTGCCATGTAATGGAGCTGTTGTTTACATTATACTTGCGTTTAAGATTTATCACTCCGCTCACGCACGATTACACACATTTAACACCACAGGAAAACATCCCGTGAATCATCACCAGCATAACTAGCTGTCTGTGTGATGCTTTGAAAGCTTTTTAGTAAATATATCACTCACACATACACACAAATATTACAAATTTGGGCAAATTGGAATAAATATTACCAAGTATTACATACTCATGCACTCAATCACAGACACTTCAAGCCAGTGGTGAAATCAGACACTTGCTTAGCATGAGACACATGAGGTCATTCAAGAAGAAAAAAAACTCTTTCTCCACATGGAAACAACAACAACATCATTAATTATAATGTCTTGAACTAACAAAAGAACAATCCACAGGCAATGATGAGCTTTTGTAAGAACTAGAGCACAACACTTTCACTGCAGGAAACAACCCATCATTCATTCTTCATCATTACTTTAAAACCAAAACATGGCAATATTACAAATGGAGAAGTTGTCAGCAAGTACCTTGGTTTTTTATTTTCTTTATCAACATGTTAGATAAGAGCTAGGTAGCAATGTCTGTGATTTGAATGATAGGATTTTTTATGTTTACCAATATTTTATGCAGGAGAAAACATTGTATCTTCAAAGGGCATATTTACCATATTTGGTGTTCCCCATGAGAACAACATCTCAATTTCGAAATACTTTCTCCATGCTTTAAAGACATAGGAAACAAGGAACTCTAAAACTTGAAACAGGCATTCCAGAGGGAGAAGGTAATAGCTTGGGGGAAAAATCCAAGGGGATAATTCAACATAGAGTCTCAGTGGGTTTAATGTTTCCCATTGATCTGCACGCACACACACACTATTCGTAAATTAACTGAGGCTTCTCTATGACGTCGTCTGTTTTACCGGTGTGTACCGGTGAATGCTTAGAATGTCCTTACCATTTGACATGCTGCTTATGCCATAAATGGCAGGGAATTTTGACGTTTTATTAGGAGTTTTATGCGTGCTGATAATCTGACATATTGAGGTTACTTGATAAACTGATGCTTGGAGAAAAAAAAAGTTTCATTGTTTAAAAGTCTGAGCAAGTATAAAATACTTCCCTTTTTGTACATTGGTTTGTGGTGGTGGCTGCTGTTTATCATTATCATTTGCAGTCTGCTTAGAAACTTTAGATTTTGGTATAAAATGAGTTCTTGTCTCGATACAGCTGATTAAAAAATATTTTAATGGATCATCAAAAGAATATATTTACAATGTATTTAACTGTACTTAATATGATTTTAAGAATACTTATAGTTTACCACAAAAAAAGAACATTATTTACTCACTCATGTTCCAAACCTCTGGTGTCAAACAAACAAATAAATGCTTACATATTATAAATAAAAAAATAGTCATCAGTGTCCAATGTTCTATGTATGTTGAACCTTTGTTGTTTTCTGCAAAGGAAACAACGCCACACTGGTTTGGAATGATATGAGGGTGAGTAGGTGACGACAGAATTTTCATTTTTGGGTGAACTATCCCTTTAAGTATGCTTCTCATAAAAATGACAGCAAAAATTTAGAAATCCTTAATTGTAAATTTACAGAAATAAATGTGTTTTTAATTTAGTTTTTGAACTCTCTGAGGCCCTGTGCTGTCTTGTTTTTTTATGTGCAGAATAAGATTCAATCATGCCGTACTTGCAATGTTTGTAGTTAATATGAAACTGAACAGAGGCAAGAGGGGTGTTGACAGACATACAGGTTTTTGTTGATTGATTGATGAACACTCACACCCCAAGGAATGTTGGGGAGGAACCTTCCTTGAAATTGTTGAATGAGAAAATAATTTGGAGTACAAAAATAAAACAAACATCTTGCAATATGAGATGAAACAATGTGTAAATCGCTAATTTTTCACTAAATGACACCAGCTCACTGTGTGATTTATTTGGTTAAATAACACCTCGCAGATACAGAAAACAGCTCTACTGTGTGTTGTATAAGATTTATTTATTTTTTTGTATAAGATATTTTTTGCAATAATAAGACTACAAACAAGCCATTTGGATAAAATCATTGGCGTAAACGCTGGCACCATCCTCACTTTTTGACAGCTTCCGCAGCCTTCTGTGAGGTCATGTTTGTTCATTCGCCAGAGCTAGAACCGGCTGTTTACTGGAAGTAATGACCTGAACCAAACATTGAAAATGGCTTTTTATGCCATTTCTTGTGTGGTGATCTTTTCAAGCTTCACTTTGTTCTTCATATTTGGTTTGCAGGTTGTGTGAGATAAGAAAGTAACGTACAGGTGTGTATTTTTACCACTAGCAAGCATTGTTGAATTATGTTTTGTGTGTGCAACAGCAACGTGAGTTACTGAGCATGTGCAATGTGGCACGGTATATGCCAAACACTCAAGGGCCACATCCAAACATTTATAGATGACACTTCTGAGCTGGAACCATCAAAGAGTCAATCAAAGAAAGAATCAACTTGTCGACCACAGTCAGTCTGATTGAACGTTTCTTTCCAAAAAACATGATAGAGCTTCCAAGACAACAGCAAAGCAGACCAAATAAACACACAAAGAGGCATATACAAATCCAATATCCATCATAAATAATGAAAGACTATGTCCGTTCTGTTTATTCAAACAGGGATGGTGGAACAGAACAGGGGTCCTGCAGTGATGATGGAAGAGGGGCTGACACAAAATGAGAAGTATATGAACCTCTCTCTTTCAATCTTTTTTTTTAATCACTCCACACCCAGGAGATTGTTTTAGATGGCAACTTGCATGTTCATATTACAGCTTATGGTATTGCAGAACATGTTTCTTTTGGAGAAAAAATGAAAATCATCTGTTTTTTTTTTTTGTCTAGCCAGGCATACCATACATCTATAGATATGCTATGGCAAGTATGGAGTGTGAGAGAAGGTATGAATATTTCTGCTTGTGATGATGTTAAAGGGATAGTTCACCCAAAAATGAAAATTCTGTCATTAATTACTCACCCTCATGCCGTTCCAAACCCATAAGACCTTTGTTCATCTTCGGAACACAAATTAAGATATTTTTGATGCATTCCGAGAGCTCTCTGACCCTCCCTTAGACAGCAAGGATCCTAACATGATCAAGGCTCAGAAACATGATGATCGTGTTAGGATCCTTGCTGTCTATGGGAGGGGGGAGGGGGGTCAGAGAGTTCTCGGAATGCATCAAAAATATCTTAATTTGTGTTCCAAAGATGAACAAAGGTCTTCGGAACGACATGAGGGTGAGTAATTAATGACAGAATTTTCATTTTTGGGTGAACTATCCCTTTAATGTAAGAGAAAGTGAGAAGGTCCAATCAACTGCTAGGAACAGTTTGAATAATTTTTGTATAGATAAGTTTTTGTCCTGCAATCAAGATGTCTTTTTTTAAATATTTAACTCGCTAGCATCAGTCCATCTATTCATCCAAAACCACTTAGCAAAACTGCCTAGCAAGCCCTCAAAGCACCGTTATAACTGCCTAGCAATGGCCTAACCACATCAGCCTGATGGTCTTTCTATCTTTTTGTCTGACTGACTATACAATCTGTAAAACCTCAGTTACTTTAAATTTTTAGACAAGGCTTTGTCAAAACAACATCAGAGCTTGTATTGCTGAACTTTACATTTACAGTCATTCATGTTTGTGAGGATATCTTTTTGTCCAACTCACCAGCGAGTCTCAGTGTCTCAAAGTGGTGTTTTGTGTGGAACAAATCCAAGAGCAAATCTGCGTGTTTGTCAAGAAAGAAACACCCTATAAACTGGGGCTGTAAACTAACCAAAGCATGAGAGCATGCTTCCATCATTCCCAACGGCATCCACCTGTATTCCACCATGTTGTCAGATTGTTTGAAAGATGTGTCACTGAGCTTTTACTCCACCTCAGGGGTGTTGGTTAATTATAAGCGGTTTCCTTTCTCTCTGGCACGCGCCTGGTAATATGAAGCTGAGACGTTTACGGTTCCGTGGTGAGAAATAAAACGCCTGCATGCCAGTGAGCTCAGTATTTCTCCCATGTTCCTCAGCATCTTAAACAGCAGGTGAAACAGGTTTTTTCGTTCTGTGAAATGCTCCTTTGATGAGCCTGGGTTTGCTTTGTCTCTCCTCTGTGGTGTTAAGATCACATTGTCTATCACCACTGTGACTTTATGAGCTCCAGACTGAGGGATAAGAACCCAGAGCGAGAAACAGATGCACTCTCTGTTTGTGTCATGCAGGACAATTCAGAGCAGCTTTTGTTTTTAGAACTTTTCCCTTATCAGGGTGTTTTGTGATTTACATGTTATGAACACTGTATTGATGTGAAAGTCAAGCTGAAAGCAGTTAGATTTGATTGTACTTGACCTTTTTGCAATTTGTTTTCATTTCCATTCCATTCCAGTAATCTTTAATTCTATCATATGGATGACTAAACTTTGAAATCTGTTTGCTTCTAACAGTCATATCCAACTATCCGGTTAAAGAATCCTTGAAACTGACCAGTATGAATCCAGACATTTCATGCAAAATTCACTCAATTTGAGCACAAACTTCACTGACCTAGACAGGATTTGATTTGAATCAACACAGTAATCATTCCTGTTTTCTAACCTCATTGAATTTCCATTTTTCTTGCGTCAATAGCATGATTGAACTCAGGATCAGGTGTGTGCCATGTTGAGGTGGGGTTTATGGTGGGATACAGCAGGTCCACTGAGACCTTGTTCTGGAACATTATGTACACCTAATCCAAACCCTGCCAGCTATCAGGATTGTAAACTTGTGAGTCTCGGGGGGTAGATTTACCCCAGGCTTGTCAGAGGATATTACTATCAAACATTACATGATCAGGTAAAACACATTACAGTCTTGGGCTCAGATGATTTCATACAGGACATATATGGTTTTCATTGAATCTGTCTTCATAGAAGGTACGCTGTATGGCTGTGATAGAAACAGTTTGTGTATCAGAGACAAATATTATGCCTTCAAGTTGTAACTTGGCATCATGTTCATTTTAACACTGTGAAACATTTAACGAGGTCCAATAGAATAGACTCTGAAAACAATATCTTATAACCAAACACTTCACATGGCAGTTTGTGTTTTGACCTTTCAACATTTGTTTTGTCAAGCCACTTGCGCTTAAACATTGTCATTTGTGTAATCAGACATGTTTTAGTGTTTTCTGCCTGGTTTATGTCCCTGTCATCAGGTTTCACAGCTTGTTTTACTCTAAAGCCGTGTGAGAAACCAGGAAAGAGCAAAGGTCAGTGAATGGGAACAAAGTGTGAAAGAAAGTTTGGATAACGTTACCTTATTCAGTAAGGTTCTGATTCAGCCTGACCACACAAGTACAGTTTTCCTCATGTAGGAACAAGAGAAGCTCAGCATTAGGTTTGAGGATTAACCACATTTTTCTGTGACTATAAATTGAGGCTTATTTAATGCCTTGAGGTTTGGAAAAAGTCATTGTTTGAAGGTTTCACAGCTGCGGTTTTTGAAATCACAAATCATATCATTTCCTTTGAAGGCTGCCAAGAAAACTGATAAACACTGAACACAGTGAATATTGTGGTCATTATTTTTGGACTAAATTTATGCTTTTTCCCCATAGAAAACCAACCACCGTCCTCAAGGACGACAGTTTCACAAAGACAAGTGATGCCGAATTGGTTGGATTAAATGGCGATTGGCAGTTTAGTGCAGTTTTTTTAAATGAAAGGTATATATACATACAGTTAGGTCCATATATATTTGGACACAGGCACAATTTTTATTATTTTAGCTGTTGACCAAAACATATTAAATTTACAGTTATATAATGAATATGGGCTTAAAGTGCACATTCTGAGCTTTAATTTGAGGGTATTCAATTGGAGGAAAGGTTAAGGAATTACAGCTATTTAATATGTACCTCCCCCCTTTTTCAAGGGACCACAAGTAATTAAACAGTTGACTGAAAGGCCATTTCATGGACAGATGTGGGCCATGAAGATTTCTTCTTCAAAATTTCTTGGACGGCTGAAATTAAGATCAACCTGTACCAGCATGACAGGAAGAAAAATGTATGGAGAAGGCTTGGAACAGCTTATGATCCCAAGCATACAACATCATCTGTGAAACATGGTGGAGCAGTGTGATGGCATGGGCATGCATGGCTTCCAGGGGCACTGGGTTTCTGGTGTTTAGTGATGACGTGACCCAGGACAGAAGCAGCCGGAGGAATTCTGAAGTGTATAGGGATATACTCGCCCAGATTCAACCAAATGGAGCAAAGTTGATTGGGTGGCGATGACCCAAAAACATACAGCAAGTGCAACCCAGGAGTTTTTGAAGGTAAAAAAGTGGAATATTCTGCTATGGCCAAGTCAATCTCCTGATCTCAAACCGATTGAGCATGCACTTCACTCGCTGAAGACAAAACTAAAGGAAGAAAGACCCACAAACAAACAATAACTGAAGTCAGCTGCAGTAAAGGCCTGGCAAAGCATCACAAAGGAGGAAACCCAGTCTCTGGTGATGTCCATGAGTTCTAGACTTTAGGCAGTCATTGCCTGCAAAGAATTCTCAACAAAATATTAAAAATGAACATTTTATTTGTGATTATTTGTCCAATTACATTTGAGACCCTGAAAATGGGGGACTGTGTATAAAAATGGTTGTAAAGCTTTTTATGTTATATTTTTGTTCAACCACTTGAATTAAAGCTTAAAGTCTGTACTTCAATTTCATCTTGATTGTTTCATTTTAATTCTATTCTGGTGGCATACAGAGCCAAAAATATGAAAATTGTGTCAGTCCCCAAATATATATGGACCTAACTGTAAATCAGAGATCGTGCAGCTCACACATCCAGGAGCAAAGAAATTTGTCAACGCTCCCCTGCAAATTTAATTAATAACAGTTGCTGCATTATATTTTCCAGCAATGAGAGGATAAAATCCTTGTTTTTGATGTAAACTCACTCATTGAAAAGAGAAATGCACAGACACGCATACATGCAAATTTCTCTCTCTCAAATTGGCAATATTTGAAAAAAAGGTTAGCGATTTATAATTATTGGGGTGACTAGCCTCCTCGCCTGCTCAGACATTAAAATATGTTGTGGCACTACCATGCAGTCAATAATGATTTAATGTTAAAATTTTGCTTTTTTTTTTTTTTGCAAACATTTTGAATAACTTGACCATAAATATTTAAGGTTCTTGAGGTTCTAATATGCATATGCCCATTGAACAGTAAAAAACATACGCACTGATGTTGTCTCTTTCTCCATAACTCAGTTACATCTTGACTAATGTAAGTTCTTAGTTTTGAAAACACCCAGAAGACCTTTTGATCACCACACACATTTATTCACAATCCATCAGTGTGTCTGTACTTTAAGAAATCTTTGAAGACTTTAAGGAGAGTTCACTGTCTTATAGGCCAACTCATCTTAAATCTCAACATCTTGGATTCACATTTAATTCTTCTGTTTTCATATTTTAAGGCGTTAAAGTTTATCTCAAGAGCCCTTCTTTTCAGCCCACCTGTCTTTGCTCCTCATTTGCCCATCTTTTTCCAGCTCTCTTTCTCTTTTAAAATTGATGACTACTGCTTTCCTACTTCACTGCATTTTAATTTCCCTTATGCCTTCGCTGTCTTTTATCTGTGTTCCTCCTGTGTTTTGCTAAGAGGTCTTCCAGGCTCTGCTCCAGACTTATGTAACAGTGCAGGTTCTTTTTTGATTTACTGCACAGGTGTTCAGAGACACTTTGCCGGCAGGTTTTCACTCATAAAATAACAGCAAGAACACATTTTGGGGAGAAAGAAAGAAATAGGGAAAGGGAGAGATAGAGAGTAGACAGGGAGGTTAGTTAGAAGAAGAGAAGGTGTGGTGAAATGCTGAAATAGTTTAGAATATTCATATGAAAATCTGATCCTTAGAGCCGAATGATAGCCGAATGACAAACCAGGGACTTATGCGAGGGTCCTGTTTGTGGACTTCAGCTCCGCTTTTAACACCATCATCCCGGACACCCTTCAGAATAAACTAACTCAGCTCTCCGTCCCCACCTCTGTCTGTCAGTGGATCATTAGTTTCTGAGTGACAGTGGCCTGTGTAGCTTTGTAAATATATAATCACACCCACCATCAGCACTTTGATTTCAGGGTTGTGCTCCTCCACTGCTTCTTATCTTCATTAACTGAGACTGCATCAGACTCTCTGCCAAGTTCTTAAAGCTGTGACAGCACAGAAATGACCCTGCCCCCCAGCCCCAGATGTGGAGCTGGAGCCTGCCACAGATATATAGATAGCTTTCTATTGCCTGGTAATGAAACAACCTGAGCTGAACAGCCAAACTGTGTGGAGATGCATCGTGGACTTCAGGAGAAAACCCCTACTCTCCCCCACCTACCATCATGAACAGCACTGTGACTGTGAGTCATTCCAGACTCTGGGCACCACCATCTCCCAGGACCTGAAGTGGGACAATCACATAGACTCATTGTCAGCATACCAGCAGAGGTTGTACTTTCTTCACAGCTGAGGCAAGTTCAACCTGCCACAGAGCTGCTGGAACAGTCTTTACTCCGCC
Organism: Tor tambroides; assembly: GCA_021397915.2. Classification (NCBI taxonomy): domain Eukaryota; kingdom Metazoa; phylum Chordata; class Actinopteri; order Cypriniformes; family Cyprinidae; genus Tor; species Tor tambroides. Next base: position 18,394 of record JAFVLL020026675.1, read on the forward strand.
ATCATTGAATCCATCCTCAGAATTTCAATAACTGTTCATTCAGCTCAGCTACCAGCTCCTGACCCTGTAGCTATCACGAGTAGTCCGGACTGCTGAGCGAATCATTGCAATGTCTCCCAGTCTCCAAGAACTGTACTTATCCAGAGTACAGTATTGGTAAATCACTTCTGGACTCTCACATCCAGCACACTCCTCTTTTGAACTGTTACCGTCTGGGCCGACGCTACATTTCAGCACTGAACGACCAGACACAGAAATAAGTTTCTTCCTCAGGCAATCCATCTCATAAACACTCTATTAATAAATAATGAACACACAACTATTATACATTATCCATTCACCACACTCACTTATTTTATTTTATTTCTCATTTCAAATTTGCACATACTTGACCTGTACATACATAATTGTCCATATTATATATTGTTTTGTTTTTTTGCTGTTGTGTACATTGCCTATTTGTGTATTTGTATATTATTCTTTTATTATCTGTGTCCTGTCCTGTTGCTGTGTTTTTTGTTGCACTGTGGAGCTTCTGTCACTACAACAAATTCCTCGTATGTGTAAACATACTTGGCCAATAAAGCTCATTCTGATTCTGAATTCTGATTCTCATTCTGATTCTGATAGCTGTAGTACATCAAGGGAGCTATTTGAAAATGAGTTCATATTAGATATCTTAGGCTTGTATATGTGTGGAGATCCTCAAATTTCATCTGAAATGTACATTTTACGATACTTATCTTTTTGTACAGATCTTGTGATCTTTCAGAACACACAAATATTATATTTGGCTGGAAAGAGAATACAGTCCAAGCTCCAATCACAAAAACACACATCATCCACTCAGGACTGTTATTTCATGGTTGATGATATTTAGAATCACATTCTTTCCAGGCTTTGTCTTCCTTGCCTTTGTTATATCAGGGATTATCAATGAAAATATATCCAGTGAACTAATGCTTATTTCACAATCCCAGTAACATTCATAACTAGAACTTTAGACACATAAACTAACAGCTTTAAACATTATCTAAATGCATGCTAAAAAATTGCCTTCACAGGCTGAATCAAATTTCGCTATTATCTGTATATATTACAATAGATTGAAAATAGTGTGTTGCAGAGGGCAATGGTGACATCCTTTTTCGCTTGAGCTACAAAAGAAGTTTGGTTTTTGACATGATATATTTCAATCCTCTATTTGTAGTGCCTTTCTTTGCAAGAAATACATTTTTCAGCAAGGATGCATTTTAAAAAAAAACTTTTTCAAATAAATGCTGTTCTTTTGTACTTTCTATGCATCAAAGAACCCTGAAAAATCTATCATAGTTTCTACAAAAATACCAAAGAGTACAATTGTTTTCAACATTGATGATAATTAAAAAAAAAAAATGTTTAAGTACTAAATCGGCTCGTGTGGATCATGTGACACCGAAGACTTAAAGTTGAAAATTCAGCTTTGCTATAGGAATAAATCATTTCGAAATATATTAAAACCAAAAACAGTTATTTGAAATTGTAATAATATTTCACAATATTACTGTTTTTCCTGTATTTTTGACTTTAAAATGGTGCCATAGTGAGAGACTTTCAAAAACATTAAAGAAATCTTATCTTTTAAACAGTATATACTTGCGTTTTTCACTCTCCAATAGATTGTTCCATATGTCTGATTTTGACAAGTTCACAGTTGTTAAGTTGAATAAAATAGTTTTAGCTTATCTTGCCACTTTGAGAGTCCTACTGAGGACTCCTACTGAGGACTCTAAATTGCACCTGTAGTTTGAAAGCTACCAAGGCTAATGCCCACTTGTTCTGGCAATCCAGGTTATTGGAGTCAACTAAAAATGACTGCGGTCGGTGAATGCTTTCCAAACTGCATGCAATCATGGAAATGAATCCCAAACACTGCATGATACGCTGCTCAGACAAAAGAGCCTCTTCAGCAGCCAACTGTATGTGTAACACATCGCCTGAAAGAGTAAAACAGGCACACATTTGTTCCAACAGCCATCAGGCTCAGCTATGCATCCCCCAGCCAGCGAAACAAAATCAGACTAATTGGTGGCTGTTGAAGCAATATGGACTCTGTACTATTTAGTCATTGTCATAAAAATAAGTCAAGGCTATCAGGAACTAATGGAAGTTTCCTACTATTATGGCACTCGCTAACTATGAAATGCCAATTATTAAATAGACATTGTGTCTTATTGTATTCATTTAGTTTCTGGCTTCAGCCTCTCACACTTGAAGATTCCCTTATGCACATGGTTTACAATCTATAAAAATCTCAGTCCAGGAATTGATGTGGTCAGGCACATAAGGCTATTTTACAATCATTCCATAAGCTTTTTCTTTAGGCAGTTTCTGTTTTAATTGAAATACTGGGGCTGTAATTCTTAACTACTCCGTGTGTGGAGAGGATCTTTTTTAATGTCATTCCTTTAGATCGGACTGTTGCAGTTATAGCCAACCTTGCCATGTAGAATTAAATTCAGCATGTGTGTGGAGGCTGTAAACATAGAAGCTGTTTGTGATTATACCACCCATTGGAGATCACATAGCGGGCTATTGTAAACAAACATCCATGCTCCTCAGGGGGCACAGGCTTAAAGCTATAGCCTTCAACTCAAAGAATCTCCCAAAAATCAAGTATCGCAGACACAATGCACTGTTATATCAGATTTTTAGCACAAAATGTTTGACTGTACATGACAGGCAAAACACACAAACACATGGTTGGGTTTAATCATGAGTACCCGGCAGAACTTAAAGGTGTAGTGGGACATTTCGGAAAATGCTAACTTTAGCCTGATAGCACTGAAAGCGAACGTCCCACCCTCCCTGCAATCGCCTTCCAAAGCCACGCCCCCTGAACGCACATACGCTCAGAGAGCGGAATACCAGAGACAACATTAAATTACTACATCAACGGTTTCCAATTACAGTCC
>JAFVLL020026676.1:0-71058 GCA_021397915.2 Tor tambroides
TTGAAAACAGTGTTGATGCTAACACGGAGCCCTGAGGGACCCCTTTATTTATAGTTAATGGTTCTGATAATTGTTGATCAATCTTTACATGTTGGAATCTATTAAGTAGATAGTTAGAGAACCAAGATAGAGTTAAACTAGACATTCCTATGCTACATAATCTAGATAATAAAATAGAATGATCAACTGTATCGAAAGCTTTAGCAAGATCAATAAAAATAGCTGCACAAAATTGTTGTGTTTCTAATGCATTATAGATATCGTTCATAACTTTTACAACTGCTGTAATACAACTATGTGAAGGACAAAAACCAGATTGAATTTTGGATTGACCTACTTGACCTGTAGTGTATATATTATTAATATAATTATACAATATATTAATATATAATATTAACCATTAATATTATATAAAAATAATGATTGTTATAAAATAATCATATAAAATAATGTAAAATAATGATTATTAATCTACGACACATAAAATGGAACAAAGGCTGAATTTAAATGAATTAAAGTGGATACATTTAAAGACACAACAATGGATTTTAGTCAACCATTGTGAACTATCTATCACTAGCTGAACTGCATTTACAGTACTCGTAAACTGTTTGCAGTCAGTGGCATCAATTTCCTGACACATGTTTTAGCTCCTGTATCCTTAATTATGTCAATTATCTCTCTCTGTGAGACAGAAAAAGCGGGAAGTGACAGATAATTAATAAGACACTGGAGACCTTTGATTACACAGCAGTATGCACTGGTTGCAGAGACACAAGCCTCTGTTCAGTTTCAAAATTGAAATGTGCAATCTTCTGGCATCTTGAGAAAAAAAAATGTTTTTTTAAAAAGATCTTTGGAAATCTTTGACTTTGGAAACATGGCAGGACAGGACTGTAAAGTGCTTCAGAAAACTATGAGCGTATCAAACGGGAGAGTTAAACTAAAATTAGCTTCATGACAGGATGACCAAAATCGGCCTCTCCTCTGGACTTGGTCGTGCTTTGACAGCTTGTGAAATGACTTCACGGGGTTTTATTTCTTGCCTCAAAGCAATTCTTAAGTGAACAAGGGTTAAGTGTCTTGGCTGTTGGCAGTTGTGAGCAGTTAAAGGACAGTATTCTGGATGGAGGCACATTTTTCCACAGAGGTAGGCTTGACAAGTGTTGCTAATAGAGGATTGATGTAAAGATGTGTACCGTTTAACAGACAGCTTCACAGGCAGACCGAGTGTCAAAAAGAACATCTGTAGCCGCACACAAATCTCAGGGTTAAAATAGAGCGAGAACGTATTTTTGGTTTGGTACACAACAGCTTGGTACCTTAATTAATAACTGGTTTTTGTGTGATATTTGTCACTAAACAGCTCTAGCTGCAGGCAAAGAAAGATTTATCTTTGAGTTCACTTCAAATTTTAGATTAATACTGCAAAAAGGAGTGTTTTGAGATCCCATGTGATCTCGTTAGCATTTGAAGCTTAGAATTTTTTTTTTTTTTTTACAAATCCTTTGTTGAGATTCTTTATTTTATTTTATTATTTTAGTTTTGGAGATTTCTAGAGACTGTCACTATAGTCTGAATCTTTATGAGAGCATAAACACACTCCCACATTAATAAGTGAAACACATGTTAACCGGTATTTATTTAATTAATATTTTATACTAGCTTTAATGAAACCTGTAGTTAAATTCAGCAATGAAAAGAGTACAAATAATTTTACTTTTATTGGGCCAGTTTGGATTTTGTTTCTAAATAAATATGGCATTAAAAACGTATTCTTATTCTAATGTTCTCCTTTATTTTCTGGTAAATTAGTCTTTTTTTTTTTCTCGTAAAGTTGCCAACAATTTCAATTTTAGTAAATGATTCATACTTTATTTATACTAACGTTCAAATTTTTTTTTAATGTTTTGAAAAGAGGACTTGTGCTCACCAAGACGGCATTTATTTGATTAAAAAAAGCAATAAAAACTGTAATATTGTGAAATATTTTTTACAATTTCAAATAATTGTTTTGCATTTTAATATATTTTAAAATGTAATTTATTCCTGTGACGGAAAAGCTGAATTTTCAGCATCATTACTCCAGTCTTTAGTATCACATTATCCTTAAGAAATCATTCTAATATGCTGATTTGCTGCTCAAGAAATATTTCTTATTATTATCAATATGAAAAACAATTTTTGCTGCTTAATATTAGAAAGAAAAGAATGCATTGAATTGAACTGAAATGTTTAATGTTTAATAATATTTTCAGTTCAAAAGAGCAGTATTCATTTGAAATAGAAATCTTTTGTAACATTATTAAAGTCTTTACTGTCACTTTTGAATTTAATGCTGAATAAAATTCATTTCCTGTATGCAGTATATTGACATTTGAACAATAGTATAGAAAACTGTATGATCATATCTATAAACTAGAAAGATATTGTTAGATGCAAATGACAAAAAAACAGTGAAAACAACCAAGCTGACAGACAAGTTTAGCAGCAACAAGCATAACGACAGAAAATGGAAATTGTGGCATCTAGAAACATGATTATCATCATCATCATCATCATCATCATCATGTTGAATTGCTGCAGAGACATAATCACGTCAACATGCAGTCACATCACATCATATGAATTAATGATGGTACGTTTCCCCTGATGACATCAAGCGCTTTTTGCCAGCTTTAAACAGCCGTCACTGCGGAACTTCATATGAGAAGAATAAGAAATGAATAATCTATAGCAGTTTTACCCAAGACCTACTGGACATTTTATTCGAGATGTACGCATGAAGAAGAACGTTTCTCAATTTTGCAACTTGATTATGTCATCAAGTTTTTAGTGGAGTATTCTGGCTTCGTTTAGTGGCCGTTGTCTTGATTAAATGTCAGAAAGGCACACACTGTTTCAGCACAGCGGAGCCAGGCGCACACATATGACTGATTGGCTGTGTGAAAGTGGGTTATATTTGAGCGTGTGGGTGTTTAGCTGGAATATTCACAGCTCCTCTAAGCACACAGCAAGCTTTCTAATATTTCAATAATTTATTCGCTGGACCAGCAGCTAGTCAGTGCTATAAGAAATTTTTCATATTTCTCTCCCTCATATACTTTGACGTGCACAAGCGAATGCAGGCATGTAAGTGCTTATACTGTAAATATGAAATGTATACAGTAATGGTGATGGTGTGAGAATCACCGCTCTTTATCATGTAGACTCTGGAAAGGTGCCATCTTTTGCTGCATGCTATAAAAGGAAACACACCCTGAATTCCCCCTGTGCTGCGTAAACAGCTTCCCCAACAGCCTGATTACCTGTAAGGTCAAGGGCACTTTAATCCAAATGTATTTTCTGAAATCCAGATACAAACAAGCAGCTACGCACATGGATGTGCACTGTCTGCCACCTCTGTGCAATTATTAGGGGAAAACAGAGGTTTATTTATTTATTTATGTGCTATTCCTCCAGAAACTATTTAACACACACACACACACACACACACACACACACACACATATATATATATACTGAACAAAATTATAAACGCAACACTTTTGTTTTTGCCCCCATTTTTCATGAGCTGAACTCAAAGATCTAAGACTTTTTCTATGTTCACAAAAGGCCTATTTCTCTCAAGGTCCTGGGCTGGTGTGGGTACACGTGGTCTGCGGTTGTGAGGCCGGTTGGATGTACTGCCAAATTCTCTGAAACGCCTTTGGAGACGGCTTATGGTAGAGAAATGAACATTCAATTCATGGGCAACAGCTCTGGTGGACATTCCTGCAGTCAGCATGCCAATAGAATGCTCCCTCAAAACTTGCGACATCTGTGGCATTGTGCTGTGTGATAAAACTGCACATTTTAGAGTGGCCTTTTATTGTGGCCAGCCTAAGGCACACCTGTGCAATAATCATGCAGTCTAATCAGCATCCTGATATGCCACACCTGTGAGGTGGATGGATTATCTCGGCAAAGGAGAAGTGCTCACTAACACAGATTTAGACAGATTTGTGAACAATATTTGAGAGAAATAGGCCTTTTGTGTACATAGAAAAAGTCTTAGATCTTTGAGTTCAGCTCATGAAAAATGGGGGCAAAAACAAAAGTGTTGCGTTTATAATTTTGTTCAGTGTGTATATATATATATATATATACACACACACTAGTCAACATTTAAAGTGGATAAAAACCTTTCATCAAAGTTGTCCTAAAACCTATATGTGTGTGTGTGTGTGTGTGTGTGTGTGTGTGTGTGTATGTATTTTAATATTTAATTTTAGAATATTTAACATTCAAATTGTATTTCATTTTTATATTATTAATTAATTAATTTATGGGGGGTTTTGCAATCCCCCCTCCCCAGAAACTATTTAACCTAAATATATAATATATATTATATAATATATTTTATAATATTTATATAGAATTTTGTATATATGTATTTTTTCTAAACCCAAATTTATTCAGACACCTTCAACATTTCTTACATTATCACAGTTTATTTGCTATAGTTTAGAAAATGGTAATAAAATGACAAGAACTCAGAGTTAAAGTTTGTCAGAACAAATTCATCTTGATAATCACAAATGAATTACAGTCAAACCAAAATTTATTCAGACATCTTCAAAATTTCTCACATTATCACAGATTATTCCCTATAGTTTAGAAAATGGTAATAAAATATGACAAGAACTCAAGAGTTAAACTGTGTCGGAACAAATTCATCTTGATAATGTCAGATAACTTTGATAGAAAGGTATGTAACAAAACATGGTCAAAGTGTCAAATCAAATTTTTGGTGCCAAGTGTTTATCAATTTTACTGGTAGTCCACTGTATGAAGATTTTTTGGGTATAATATGTCACCGTTTACTTTATTTTGTTATCCTCACTTACCTAAATGAACTATAGTGTCCTGCACCCACTGGTTAAAAAAATAAATAAATAAATAAAAAAAATCTGGTGTCTGAATAATTTTTGGTTTGACTTGACTTTTGGATTTGATTTTGGTTAATTTTTTGGATTATTTTTATATTATTCATTAATATATGTATGTTTTATTGAATTTGTATATGATTTGTATTTGGCCTAGAGGCAGACGTTCCATTCGTACAGACAGGTAAAATGCCATATTTTGTACTATTGATACAAACGTTGCTGTTAATACTGAAAATCAGTGACTTGCGGGGCACAGATAATCCAGTAATCCAAATTACCGACTGTTCTCACTTCAGGCCAAAAATTCACCTTATAGAGACCATTGATGCAGTTGCTATTTAGATTTGCACTCCATGCTGTGCGTTGTATTATTGTATTATTTCATTTGTAAACAAAGCAAACCTAAAGTGTTATGCTTTTTAGGGTAAATCATCCTATAAATGGATTAATTATATTTGAGATGGAAACACTTAATTTTAATATTGAAAAAATTACATGGTTCATGTGTTGTGATTGATTTATTTGAAGGCTTAATGTGTAAATATTTCTTAAAGTGTGAAAAAGGAGTCTTGTTTTGACAGCAGGATGATGTTTCATCACCCTTTGGCTATTAGGGGTTAACAGCTTTGCCTTAGGGCACAGCGGGAATGATCAGGGAAATTGGGATCAAACTAGCAATTATGATGTTTGGAGTTTGTGTTCAGACAGATTAATTTCTGCCATGTTTTATTCAACATTTAAGCTTCCAGAAGTTCAGGGCCATGGTGTAGCAGTTCCCAGATTGTGTTGTGGTGCTCATACAGTGGAAGTAACTTTAAATGTGCAGACCACACTGTTAAATTATTAAAATTATTGAAGGAAGAAAAAAAAAAAAATCTACCATTTTATATTTGGATTTTTTTGTTTATTTATTTATTTTTTAGGATTCTTAGATTAATAGAAAGTTTAAAAGAACAGCATTAATTTAATTATATACATACACAAACACACACACACACACACACACACACACACACACACACACACACACACACACACATATATATATATATATATATATATATATATATAACATTAATTAACTACATTAGCTAACAATGAAAAATACTTCTAAAGTGTTTATTAATCTGAGTTAATGTTAATTTCAACATTTACACATTATTAATTATCTGTCAATATTATTTAATGGACTTGAGCTAATATGAACTAACAATATACATTTGATTTTTTTTATTAACTAAGGTTAACAAATTTAATAAATACTGTAACAAATGTATTGCTCATTGTTAGTTAGTTAGTGGTGTTAATTAATGAGAGCTTATTAAAAAGTGTTAAATGAAACTATTAGTCTATTAAACATCTTACTTTACAATGAAATTCCCAATATTTCATTGTTTTGTATTAGATGTTTTGCCATTGATTGTTTTATACACAGTGCAGTATATGTGTATATATATGGTTGTGAAATCTAATTAACCCAGTGTTGAATGTTTAGAGTAGACTGTAGCCTATAGCTCTGAACCTTTTGAAACTCAGCTTATAATGGTCTGTTTCACTACATTAATGTGTGTAGAGAGCTGTAGATGCTTTAGACGTCAGAGACCGAACATCTAAAGAGAGCAGAAATGGGCAGAGACACAAAGTGGGCAATAATGAAAAAGTACAATGTTATATTTTCATGTGTTTTAAGTTCAGTCTGGTGGGTGGTGGAGATGGCAGGAGGCCCATCGAGTGTTTACTTGGTACCTTACAATCCAAGTTATGCCACTGCTGGAGAAAACAATGGTTTGTAATTAGTGTACGATGACCAGGTTTTGTAAATCTCTGTAAATATTTCACAGCTGTTAATGTGAAACATTACAGTCTCTGTACATTTGTTTAGGTCCTTCAGATCTCTTGATTGCACTTCAATCAGTAGTTTCACAGCGTTTTGTTGTTGCTCTTCCTCGTATGTTGAGGTTTTTATTTTCTATTTGTTACTAGGCAACAGTTCAGCCATGAAGTTATGTTAATGACTGCAAATGTTCTGTTCAGGATCACAGGTAGTTTCAAGAAATTTCCATGTCATATTTCACCACCTAAAAAAAAAATATATATATATATATATATATATATATATATATAATTAATTTATTAATTTATTTGTGTGAAAAAAAGTGAAATTTGACATCTGGATGTTTCTTGGGCAGATTTACTAATTGCTGGTGTGTTTATCAGTAAGTTCATATTATACCTCCTACACTATTGGATAGGTATGAGTTTACCTTTTGAAATTCCAGTAAAGCTCCTCTGATATGAATCTGCATGTGGTTAGGCTTTGTCTTGTCTTGTCTTGCTGGCAAATGGCTGAGGTTAGGAGTGTCATATAAAACTGTAGAATGATGGATCTCATTTAAGCTTTAATATCAGCCTATAGCAAATCACTCAGCTATTGGGACATACGACACTTAAGTCAATTCGATCTGATATACGGCAGCTGGTGTTTCATATTGCCTCTGGAAGTTCAGTTTTCTATGGCTTTGCAGACTCATATTTGAATTATTTTGTCATATTTCTCTATGTCTCTCTCATTATTTTTTATATATTCATCCATCTGTATTATTGATATGATCTCATGCTTCTATTCTTATTGGCAGGCAGGGAGTAAGTGTGATGGAGATGAGCTTGTTTTGGCAAATAATAAAAGAGGAGTCTAATCTCAACTTTTTTATAAAAAAATGTAACCTTCTTTGGTTAACAAATATAGAAATACTCTGCAAAATATCTGAATAACAAAAAAGCTTAAAAGTTAAACAATACATTTCAGTTTGGCAAGATGTTCAGGAAAAGCCCAACTAGTAAAATCGTACAGGTTTATGTAAAAATAACACGTTAACTAGGCGTTTGCGTGCAGGTGACTGCATATAATGAGCTTAGATATGGGAAAGACTGTACCTCAGTTTCGTACGGATTACATGATCAGATAACATTCGTTTTCGATTTGAATTCGTTCATTTAAAAGTAGACACTTCAAGCTTTCAGATAGGCCTACGGGAAAGACTGTACCTCGCTTTAGTTTCATACGGATTACGTAATCAGGAATATTCGTTTTCGATTTGAATTTGTTCATTTAAAAGTAGAAACTTCAAGCTTTTAGATAAGGGAAAGACTGTACCTCGCTTTCATAGGGATTACATAATCAGAAATATTAGTTTTTGATTTGAATTCGTTCATTTAAAAGTAGACACTTCAGGCTTTTTAGATTCTATTGATTTTAGTCTTATGTATCTGAGTATTTAAGGTTTCTCTGTGAATCAGGAAAATCTGAAAGTGAACGAGCCGGCGCGCGGAGGGTTAAAGCCGCTGCATTCAATTTTATCTTTAGACGGTAAATTTAGATTTCAAATTCAGTATTGATTTTAGAACTGTTGAAATTATTTACTGTATGTAACGCAAGTGCTTTATAAGTAACTGTAATTAAATTACCTAAAAATGAACAGTAATCCCTTACTTTACTTTTTCAGTGGATAAGTAATTTAATTACAGTAACGCGTTACTTAGTAACACGTTACACCCAACACTGTGTCACAGTACGGCCAGGCTCGTCTCCCAACCAATTACCACGATCCACCTCACCTGAGTTCTGATCACCCGCACCTGCACGCCATCATCACCGCAATCACCTCTCACATAAAAGCACCTGCCTCAGTTCACCCAGTTGTCCGATCTTGTTGTGACTACAAGGACCGACACACTACGAAGCATCTAGCTGAGTATACCTACCTGAAATACTTACCTGTTGATACTTACCCTCTGTCTTGCTCCTCTCCATCTCCCTCGCTCTCAGATTCCAATCACTGGTGTGGACTGTGGTCTCTCACGAACTCTCCAGAACCCCGTTCACCACGCACCTGCCGAATACAGAAGGATCATTAAGCATTCCTGTGTACTCTCCCGTATTACCCCCAAGAATTACCACTTACCTCTGGAAGACGTCTCCTGTTGGTGATCTTGACTACTTCCTGTAATAAATTCACTAATTGAGAAAACTTACCTCTGTGTCTGACGATTCCATTACACACTGGTTGTATGCATTTGTCATTTTTATTTAATTTATTTTCTTAAGTGTGTGTGTGTGTGTGTGTGTGTGTATATATATATATATACGTATGTGTACTTATAGAGTTTTAACTTTTTTTTAGTTTTACTTTTTCTTATTTGTAAGTCGCTTTGGATAAAAGCGTCTGCTAAATGACAAAGTAAAGTAATCTCTTGAATATTAATTAGCATGTGCTGATGTTGCTTGTGTTCTTTATGAATTTTTGGATGTTATATCAAAATACATTACATTTTATTTAATAATTGATCTGCAGATTGAATATTATAACCTATAGAATGATTAGTAATAAAATTATGTAAAGATTTAAAAATGTATTTCTCTTTTGATCTTTTATAAATGACTATTTGTTTTACGTTTGTTATTTCTTAATTCACAAATACATTTTATTTTATTTTTTTAAAATTTACTTTTGCGTGCCAGATTTGTGAAGATTTAGCACTTACTGTGTTTTTCCCCATACTGAATTTATAATACAATAAAAAACAAAAAATTACAAATTTAAAATAAAGACGTTTAATAGCCTAATAGTTTCATGTATAATTCAGTGTTATTTTAGTATCATTGATATAGCTTTTGCTAATATTTGAAATTAGATTTATTTTGATATTTTCTGTTTTCAGTTTACTTTTAAAGTTTTATTTTTTGTGTGTATTTTTGTCATTTTTTTTTTTAAATGTCTATCATTTTTTATTAAGTTTTAAATTTTAAGTTTGCGTTATTTTAGTACTTCAGTTTAAACTAAATGGAAATAAGAAAAGTTGCCTTGGAAACTACCTGAAATAAGTTATATAAGTTTTTTTTATTTAATTTCAGTTAATGTTTATTTCAACTAATAAAAATATATTGTATGGTTTTAGTTTTAGGTTAGATTTTTTAAAATAATAAAAAAAAACATTTAAACAGTTAAAAATGCCATCAGCAACATTTTATTGATTGTCCATTAAAAAAGTGCATTGATTGATTTTTTTTTCTTTAGGAATCACAGTAATTTGTGACATTCATTACTATTTTCATAATTCACAAGTACAATTTATTTAATTTTATTTATGGAAATTTTGCGCTTATAGCATTTTCCCCACTTATTGCAGGTCAAATTTAAACCTGTATGTTAGATAAATGCACAGAATATTATTATTATAATTTTTTTTTTATGGGCAAAAAGGCACTTGAAACTTTTTGAAACAGCACAATCTAAAACTACACCAAATTATAGCCTGCATCAAAAATGTCCTTTTAACGCAAGCCAGCAAAGGTACATATTTTATTATCAGTCTACTAGGTTTGGTGTAACTGGTTCTGGCACACCTGACAGTCAAAAGTCAAAGTAATAAACTAAAAAAGCAGAAAAAAAGTTAACAACAACAGACTTGTTATAGCACTTGCATATCATTGCTCTTTTGCTGATTTTGATTGCTTCCATTGTCCTCATTTGTAAGTCGCTTTGGATAAAAGTGTCTGATAAATGACTAAATGTAAATGTATATATATATAAAAAAACATATTAACTAGGAATTTATAGCTTGTTTTAAGGGGGAAAATAGAAGAAAACCCAACAGATTTTCTCCTTGAGTGTCCTTCCATGTCTGAGCTGGAGGAGAGACAGTAATGCCCCAATTGCAGTGTGAAAGACACCAAAAAGGTCTCGACGTTCACATAGACTACAGCTGCATTACAATTACTGATGCAGTGCAGCAACAACAACCCTGAGCCTCTGCTAAGGGCATCTACGACTGAGCTATTGAAAAAATAAATCATTTTTAGTACCTTCGGGAATCTTGGAAATCAGAGTTTTATGGTGATAGAGTGAAAGGTTAATCCCCATGTATGCAAGAAGAGATTAGAGCCGAGGTACAGTCTCAGACCTATTCAGTGTCAGATAACACAAAGAATCATGGGAGATGTGGGCCAGATAGGTCTGCACATTTGTCCCATAACAGATTCATACCTGCGGTAGATACTGTGGCATACTTTACTGACATTTCTAGACTGATAGCATATTGACTCAATTCTTCACTATCGTTCCTTTGACATCAAAGGAGAAGCGGGCCAAAGGGCGCCCAACACTGAAAGAATTCCCTGTGCCGTGTTACCTTTCTGTCTCACTCTTTTCTTTGCCCTCTATTCATCCGACTTCATCTCTATTTTGCTTACATAGTATTATCCGGTTTTAGCCCAACTTTTACATTGGCTTCACTGAAAGCCAGATGGAAGAAGGCAGAAAAATGAATAAAACCAATTTCCAAAAGCTTGATATAGAAGTCGAGGCCCTGCAGATGAAAAAGCAGAGCCCAAACCCCCAAGAAAAGGCTAAAACTCGTTCATTTAAATATTTCTGCACAGCCAAAACAGAAAAAAATCTCCAGTCGAGCGTTTTCAAACCTCGCCGCTTGCTTTAAACTAAAGGTGAAGCTTCCTTCTGCATGTGTGTCAGGATGTCCATACTAAACAGGTTCCTGTCTCGCATTAAACTCAATCAGAGGAGATGCGGTTTTTTGCGGGTTGCTGAACAAACACAATACACAGATGGAGGCAGATTCATCACACATTACCATATGGCCGAAAGCTGGATTTGAGTCTTTACTAGTGGCATGCATGTAGTTTTAATTTGTGGCTCTTTGGAATGACAGATGCTGTAAATTGATATACTATCTGTTAAATAAAAAAGGACGTCTGATCTTATCATTTGTATTGTGCAGAGGGGAAAAAAACTGAATATTTGACAAAAATAATGTCATATTACTCATATATAATTCATACACAGCAGACATATCCATACTAAAATGCGTTCCTCTACATTAAACCAGTATGAGCCTGCCAAGATGACAAATCATTAATAATTTGGTCTTAATATTAATATTATTATGGTCTTAAAGTTTACTTTAGATCATAATTTAATTTAATATTTAATTGCATCTCCATGTTTAGGTTGGGTTAAGTTGTAAATTATGCCATTATAATCATTATATAGTATGTTGTTTTTATTTAATGATGCAAGGGAGATGTCAGGTCCAAATGTGCTGAATGAAAATGAAAACTATTGTCTATATCTCCAGGATCTGTCACTGCAGTGCATCAGGGGGACATCATCTGGGAGACAACCAGGAACAGTGTATCTGTTTTTGAGATGATGAGGGTCCGCTAAGGTCTGTCCTGCTAATTGGGCCTTGGGGAGAGGGAGACACCCATAGGAAATTTAATCCTGACAGCCAAAAATGCTGTCATTTTAAGAACAGAATTGTTAAGATTTGTGCACGAGTAGCACTTTACGATATTGTTTAATGCATTAAAATGAATTCATATATTAGGTATCATGAACTACAAATGAACAGTTTTCACAGCATTCATTAATCTGGGTTTATGTTAATTCTTTAATATAATATTGCTCATTAATTCATGCTTTTGTTTCATAATGCAGTAGCTATTATTAATTTATACAACCTATTTTTTATACAGTATGTAGAAATAAACATTAACCTTACTGTTACCAGTGCATTTTTGTGATTCCATGCAATGTGGATTTTTATAGTAGACCTGCAGTCAACAAATGACAAGTAGTTTGTCACTGCAAGCCCAGTGTGAAGGAATAAAAGCAAATTTATTTGGTCTTTTAAATCTTCGGATTAATTAAAATATGAATTTGGCTCTACTTCAAACCAGGGGCGCAGCTGCTAAAGTCAACTTGAGCACTGATTTTTATTTTTTTTTTAACTTTCAACAAAATTCCCTTAGCTTGGTAAAAAAGGAATTTCTTACTGACAAAGCCCAGCATGTGCTCTTCTATGGATGAAACAACATTATTTATAAGTCTCTTTTATTATTCCACTCTATCTCTCGTCTTCAGATGTAAACACAATGAGATGCCCACAAAGGTAAAGGAATGATTTGCCCTGAAGCACCACATCAGCTTTTAGAGGTACATTAAAAACCTTCTTTTTTGGGGGGTTGTGTAGTTCTCCTCTTCTGCATTGTATGCTATTAATAGAGCTCAGTGATAAATGGGTCACGGTGAGACGGCAGCACATCCAGTCCCGCTCCTCCGTGCCTCTCAAACCTTTGCGTTTAGTCTGGGTTAATTAGGTTGCATGAGACTGGAGCGCTGGTTTCACACCACAGCCAAACGTAACAACGTCCGGCACGTCTGCTGCTGTGCCGCGCTTGACCAGAGAGAAGAGAATGAGAGACACTGAGGCATGCAAACATAAACAGGAGGGTGGAGATTTAGGAAGAGATGGATCTTAGGGATCAGAGGCCGAACAATGTACAGACTAGGAAATGCAGTAGAAATGTGGCATAAAACAATTGCAAATGTTAGAAATAATCAAAGATTCAAAGAATCCAGAAAGAAACAAATAAATCAGGAGATCAAATAATCCTGAATGAGACTTAAATTCAGAATGTGTGATACCTGAACCTGTTGTTTTTCTCTAACAAAGGTGGGATTTAACGTTATTTCAGAACTCAAAACTCTATGCGTGTCCATATTTGTCAGATCTTGTTAGAGTTCATTTGTGAACAAATGACTCCTATGAACCGGTTCTTTTTAATGAGTCACTTGAAATAATTAATGAAAGCTTTGAACTCACTCGCAAATCTCTCAGTTAGTGAATCGTTCAGAGCCATTATGTCCCAAAATTAACTGATACTGTTAAACATCTTTTTTTTTTATCATAATGAATTAATAGTGGTAAGCTATTTCATTCAAAAATTTGAAAAAAAAAATAATTTTGTTTTTTTTGAGCATATGAGGTCAAATTATAGGTTGAACCAACCTATAGGGAAAGTTTGCTAGGGTGACTTGTTGGAAAATTTCAGTATTATTTGTTTTTTCAATAGGCAGATTTTGTATTTGAGTGATGCATTATATGGCATAAATGCAGTCAGAATCACTAGCATGTTTCATTTTGACTTCCTTGTTTTTTTTCCCTTAATAAAAACATTATTGCTGAGTTTTCTTTGTTATGCAAACATAAAGGGAACATTTATTTCGATCATTTGTCAAACATTATGGAAATGTTACTTTCGAATGTTCTGTAAACATTTTGAAGCAACTAGTAACCATTAAAAAATGAACATCCAGCTAAAATGTTTCAAAAGATGTTCCATGAATGATGTAAAAATGTTTTTGTGCTAATGTTTTGAGAACATAACACAAGACCAGATAACTTTAAATTAATGTTCAGTTAACGTTACTGGAAGAACGTTTGTTTATAACTATGAGAGAACCTTGCAACATTAGCCAAAGTTCTGAGAAAATTTCCTGTTAGCTGGATTGACCGTCACAGGGAGTTTGATTGACAGACAATCTGACCAATCATAACGCCGATTCTGCCAATTTTTATCCGATAAACAAACCAGACCAGGGAGTAGATTACTGTCGGTGCACTTGAACTTGAACTTGGCGGCCGCATCTACGTGCCTGGAGAGGTCGAATAGGGCGTCTATATATGTCTGTTATGTATAGTGGCCCATAGAAACAGTCGCTAATGAGGAATCTAGTATATCTATGTATGTGAGAACATGACTTGTGGCATGAGAGTGTTATGACTTGACGAACATAGCAACAGTAACTAAGTGGGGCGGGTCTTTGCGAAGAGTCAGTTCACCTCTAGATAGCTTGTATTTGCAAGACAGACATGCGTTGCTTGAAGCTCTCGGGTGTTTTGAGTGAAATCAAATTGTAGTGAAGTTGAGAAGAACTGATGGATACCTACTTGAAGAAAACAAGTGAGGACTGTCTGGCTGTGATGTAATCAGCTGCAACAATAGTCAAATGTGATGCAATGGGTTTGATCCTAAACTGTTTAATATTAAACTGTGGTCGGTGTCATTAGCATGACTTCACCGAGTTGCCCGTGGCCCAACGATCAGTCATCTCTTTCCTACTCTGAAATAACAGAGAATTTAAAATATGGAGCATGGCATGAATTCAGCACTGATTTTCACTCTGAAACTGAGGGGCAAATACATTTTAAATGCAACTTACAAAAAATTTGAAAATTAATTTGCATCTATATTGCAGGTAAAAAAAGGTGTTTATGCAAAACACATTCACATGTGTAAATTTGGTCAGAGCAAAACCATGTCACACCTTATAAAGCGAGGATTTTTTCATCTACACCATCACACTTTTGTCATTGAAACTTCTACTATTATTTTTTTTATTTTTAAAAATTATTTATTTAAACACCGGTCCAGGATAGCGGGCCTTAGGTTGTGTACATAAGCAGTCGAGGGGTTTTTCGTATGCGGGTCACATCGGCTTGCTCGCTCACTGTTTGCTGTGGGTAATGAATGTAGAAGCCTGTTATGAACCGCCCAGCAATAAGTGTTGGCAGATTGATTGTTGCTGGGAATCAGAGATGACTTTGCTTGCACTTATCCCGAAGAATAAAATAATGTTTCTCATCACAATGGATAATCTCCCAGTTATCCATTCCTCCTCCGAGCACCGCAGATTGTCGGCAGTGACAAGGAGCAATCTATCTCGGCATAAAGGAGGGTAGAGGGAGGGCAGGCGGAGGTGTGAGAGAAAGAAAAAAAAATAAAAACAAGATCTGAGAGAGAGAGAGAGGACACATGACAGACGTTCTCAAGGTCTCGGGCTAAGGGGAGCGAGCCGCTTGACACTGTCTGACTGTCAGCCTGCTCAGCAGAATAGAAGAATAACTGTGATTGCGCTGTCTGGTAAATAAAGAGCTGGAGTCAATTCATCCGAGCAGAAGAAGGGAAAACATTGTTAAACAGCGTCTCTGATTCAGCCCAACTCTTGTTGAGTTGTTTATAATAGAATCAAGCTGTTAGGAGCTTCTTTTGTTGGAGTAGATGTTGGATGAGAGTTTAAGACTTCAAGCAGATTGTTATGATAAGTCCATAAAAGTGTGATGATATCCTCATATTTGCTGAGTGAATGAATACTTGTTTCTTACTAATTTTGGGGTGCTGATTCCAAAAATAGTGGCTGTTTTGCTCTAGCATGTCACACTTTCTGACAAAAATATGTGCATTTTGTAGCATTTTTGCTTTTGACAATCATTGAAGATGGTATTATTGCTTAAAGGAACACTGAAAATGAAAATTTGCTAAAAATTTACTCACCCTCAGGCCATCCAAGATGTAGATGAGTTTGTTTCTTCATCAGAACAGATTTGTGGAAATTACAATTGTTACTTGCTCACCAGTGGATCCTCTGCTGTGAATGGGTGCCGTCAGAATGAGAGTCTAAACAGCTGATAAAAAACATCACAATAATCTACCCCACTGCAGTCCATCATTTAACTTCTTGTTAAGTGAAAAGCTGTGTGTTTCTAAGAAACAAGTCAAGTGATGTAAAACTTCTGTCATTTGAGTCTTTTTTTGTTTTGTTATTTTATAGGGGCATTAAAGCTGATGAAGGTGTTTTAGCAAATCAACAAAAAAAAAAAATTTCTATATGCAAGATCTGATGATGTTTTTACACTTTGATAATAACTGAAAATGATCGATGGAAAAAAAAACATTGTTTTTTTTTATTATGTTACATTGCAGAAGTGGACGTGCTTTCGGGTGGTATATGATTGAAAGGCCAAATGCATCAGCAGTATGAAAACATGAGATGGTAAGTGCACTACAATCCTATTAATGCGTTTTTTGTCACCCAACAACCTGTAATGTCTTACGCTGAAGTATGTTACAATAACCTCGTCTCATTCTGTTCTGACTCACCAACAGCAGGCTATTTTAAAGTTCATGCATTTAAAACCATGTTTTTATGTGTTGTTTCTCAGGAGAATTCAATACCGCTGTATACAGTACAATGACTTTCTCTACAACTGAGGGAAAAAAGGAAATAAGCTCTATCCAGGTTCCTCAGTGCTATTGACAACATGCGTGTAATGCTGATTACCCCAGACCCTCACTTCTTAAAAATTAATAGTATTAATAATTACTTTTAGACTAATGCATTTACAATGGGGCAAGGCATTCCAGTGGGTGTATATAAAAAGCCTGTTATTTATTTATTTATTTATATATGATGTTTGCCAAGGCTGCATTTATGTGATCAATAATACAGTAAGAACATTAATATATATTACATTTCTTATTCTTTTTCTGATCAATGTTGAAAACAGCTGGGCTGATTAATATTTTTGTGGAAACCAAGATACTTTTTTTTTGAGGAATCTGTAATTAATAGTTTAAAAAGTTAAAAAGAAGAGCTTTTATTTAAAATATAAATCTTTTGTAATATTATCAGTATCTTTACTCTCACTTTTGATCAATTTAATGCATCTTTGCTGAATCAAGGTATTAATTTCTTTCCAAAAAAAAAAAAAAAAAAAAAAATCAATCATCTATCTTTATGGGTTATTGAAAAAACCTCTGCAATAAGAGATCTATTGCATCTATTGCATTCTCAAAATCCCCATAGCAGATCCTGATATGCCATTGATTTAAAGAAGTGTGCTTTACACAGACCAATGCGTGCTGAGAAAGCTGCTCCAGTGAGCTCATTAAAACTGTGTGCGGTGGGAACTATAGGCCTGTTAATGTATGGTAATTCTACAGCTGCTCACTAACAGAGGAGCCGGTCTTACCCAGCCATACCTTTGAACTCCCAACATCATGCCAGATGCATAATTAAGAGCAAAAGAGCTGCATTTACATTTGCCGGAAACAGTAATTATGGTTCCCTTCTTCATCATTTACACTCTTAATCATCTCTCTCACCTCTGGTCATCACCTCATTCGCTCTATCTCTCTGTTTGTCTCTCTGTCTTGCTCATAAACACACACATACGGACTCGTGTGTGGGCTGTCATTTCATCAGATCGCTTCATCTCTGTCGTTCCCCTTCCCTCTCTTTCTCTCTTGCGCACACAAACAGAGGTCCATTAGTTTCTCTAATGAGGGCCCCCACACACGGCTGCCGTTATGGCCCATAATCACCCCATCAGCGAGTGGCTGTGAGAGGCAGAGCTAATAAGCCAGTAACCACCAGGAGTGGGGGGTCTCTTCATACCCATCAGGGCTGAAAAGCAGCACCCCAGGGTCAAAACACCTTTTCACACACTCTCTCCATCCTGTTCGTTCACTGCTTTATAACGCCATCCATTTTCTCAAGCCCATCAGTTCTCCAGGGAAGAAGGCTGTAGGAAAAACACAGCATTGACATTTTGCACGTGACTGATGTGTTTCCATATGCGGCACGTTTGTTTTTGCACGTGTACACTGAGAGCGAGTGGCACGATAAAAAGCTTGCATTGTAGTTTCCGACATTGCTTATTTGCGGTGTAGACAGTTGTTGACTGAAGCAATTTAGCTTTGTTGCTTCTTGCCATTTAGTCATAGAACAGTCTTCTGTGAGCTAAAGGAAGCGTCTGTGGCAGCTTTAGGTTTGTTTGTTGTAAACTGCAGATACATGAAAAGAATCTTCCAACTTTAAAACATTCTGTTCTCTTGACAGTACTTGTGGCAAAATATTGATTACCACCACTACTTTTTTATATATACCTTGTTTTTATACCTTTTAGAAGTTTTGTTTTTATTCAGCAAGGATGCTTTAAATTAAATTTCTATTCAGAACTTTATGGAAACATGTTTCCACCATGGGGTGAAAAAATAAAAAGGTAATTTTAATTTTTTATTATGCAATTCTGACTTTTATTATCAGAATTCTATGTTTATATCTCACAATTCTAGCTTTTTTTTGATGACCTGATACCTGGTTCATAATATACATATTTTACTTATTGTATTTATATATATATATATATACGAGTATATATATATGTGTGTGTATATATGTGTATATGTGTGTGTGTATATATATAGAACATTTTTAGATTAATCGCATGCGTTAACGCGTTAAGGTTGACAGTCCTAATATATATATTGAAATGTTTTACATGTCTGTTTCTCATTTATTGCTACTGGACTCCCGTAAATTATGCAATTACATTTTTAACTCAATCTGATATAGGTCAAATTTCAACTTATTTTGGCAGCAATCATTTGTGCTGCAGTGACATGATGTGATAATAACTAATAAATAACAATACAGATAAAAACAGTTAAAGTGCCCCCATTATGGGTTATGAAAGGTTCATATTTTGGTTTTGGGAGTCCCCAACAACAGGTTGACATGCATGCAAGGTCAAAAAACACTTTAATTTTCTTATAATATGCATTTATTTTTACCTTATTTGTCATGACTCCTATCATGATTAGTTCCAGCGATTCATTTTTCCAAACCCCTCCTTTGCGTGACGCTAATCTGCAGTGATTGGTCGATTTCATTTAAAGCAGTGTTTGTGAGCTTTTAACACTCCAAAAGCAGTACCTAGTGGCAAAGAATAAATTTATATTTTTATTCAGACCAACACGAAAATCCAAGTTTTCCCAGGTCGGCGCGCGCAACAAGTGGGTGGCCAATATGCTAATATTTCATTTTGACGTCAACATGAAACGGCTTGGGATTCGTTTTAAAAACGACTCGTTTCAATGATTCAGAGTCGAATGTTTCTTTTGAGAGACAATAACTTTATACACAGTGCACTTTCAGATTTAAAACTTTGCAGGATGTTTTCATTCACTTAGAGCTCTGTTACACACTGCATGAATGGTCATTTTCAAAAATCCATAATAGGGGCACTTTAATTTAAAAAAAAATTGCATTGATCTAATTTAAACAGTAGTTTCCACCAGCTCACATATTTGCTCTGTGAGTGAATCAGACTTTTCACAAAAATATTAATGTGAAAAATGTAACTGAAAATGTTAGCTCTTGGTGCCAGTATATGGATACAGTTTTGTGATGAAAAATATTGCAACACTTTGAAATATTGATCCCTCCCACCCCAGCACTTACTCGTCTACACTCTCAGGAAAAAAGGTATAAAACTGTCACTGGGGCAGAGGTCTTTCAAAAGATACTGATATGAACTCTTTAGATACTAATATGTACTTTAATATGTACCATTTAGGGGTAAATAAAGTACAAAGATGTACCTTTTAGCTTTTGTACCTTAGGAGACCATCCTAGTATCAGCTTTGTACCTTTTTCTGAGAGTGATGAAGTGGGAAACTAGTCTCAAACTGTACACTAGTGTCATGCTAATATGTTTACTGTTTTACAGTCTTGTGGCTGTACTTTTGTAACTGTGTGTGTGTGTGTGTGTGTGTGTGTGTGTTAATACTTAGCCTGGCCCCATGTACTTTTTAAAACTGAGGGATGAGTCGAAATTATTTTCTGTACTAATGGACATAATGCCACAAATTCGGTCGATAGAGCTTAACTGCTATTGAACCCCATTCCTTTAATGAGCTCTGAGTGGTATGAAACAGCCCTGTTATTAGTTACCTCACACAATCTCAATATAATATCATATTTATGTTGTGTATTGTGAGTTTGTAATGAGATTTTTCGTCTCTTGTGGAGAATGATAAAGCAGAGCATTGATTTGTGTTATAGCCAGTCATGCTGGAGAATCAACGTTTGTGGAATCAATAGAGTTATTGGAACTGTACTGGTGTAATGCTTTTATAGCGCGTCTATAGTATTGTATCTGTTGCGGCTCATAATAAACCCATCTGGAGTTGGCTAGTGATTTTACTTTTCTCAAAGGCACCTGAGACACAACTTCTGTCATGCTGTTTTATGTAATACAATTCCTATCTATTTTTTTGTTCATTTTGTGATTTGTTCTTGTACATACAGTACATATTGTGGTTCTATTAAATGGTTACATATATGGTTGTGTACTTCCAGGGGATCCGGCTTCAGAAACTGCCACTGAGTGAATGCTAATGCTAACAGATAGCTTCCTTCAAAAACTGAGGTAAAAACATATTTTTAATCTCTAATTGATATTAAAGGAACCCTGTTTTTGCATAAGCCTTAATTTACTGCAGTCATAAGTGTGTGAATACATTTTAAAACAGAGAAGTATTGCTCCCTTATGATACATGTTTTCTGTGTTGGTTAAATATTTTTATTTTTTAAAGATTAATTGGTTTGAACTACTTTACAAGTTTAAGATCAAGAGTCAAACCATCCCCTACTCTAAAATATGAATAATTAAAAACTCTTTCATTGCATCTCATTCGCTGCTGTTAGTAAGTATGTTTGATGCCTGTAATTAGCAGCAATATAACGGCCATGGAATATAAATGAAAACTAGTAAACAGACATGCGACTGAGGGTCTGGGGGGCTTATTGTTTTATCTTAGTTGAATTTTCAATCTTAGCAGCTTAATGTGATGTTTTTCTTCTTTTTTTTTTCTTCCTGAACTGGCATATCTCATTAACAAGATTTGTTCCTCATCATCAGGAAAGTATTCATCATTTTGCTAGCAAATCATTTCATCCTTTTTTCTCCGATATTAGTTCCACACATTATGAATTGCTTCACTCCTGCTGTACTCCTGAGTATCACGACGGGGAGTTTCATTGGAAATCAAATCCAAAGATGTATGAGGGATAATTTAGTTTTTCAAAATGCATACCTTTGTTTACATAGTACGCTTGTTTCAAAATAACCAAGATTAATTTTCTGTGAAGAAAACTGTTTCCTGTTGAGATCAAAAGAGAAAGTGGATTGCATCGAACCTGTGCGTTACATTAAAAAGATTTTTTTGTAGCCATATGCCAGTAAAGAATGGAAACTCACTTTTGTGTTCAAACAGGCTTTGTTGTCATGCACTTCATCATTTCTTCAATACTACAGGCTTTCCAGCATTTTTTTTTCTTTTTATATTTTTGGAAACTGTCATTAAACTGAAACAGCACTGTTTCTTTTATGCAAATTTCCTCTGTTTTCTATGAAAAAATCTCTAAACCCTCCAGATAAATGTAAAAGGGAAGAATTCAAATGACAAAACTGTTGCATCTTATTGTTAAGATGAAAAGATTTGGTGGCATACTACAAGAATATTTATTTTATTTTATATTTATCATTTTATTTTATTATTTTTAATTTGTATTTTCCAGTTTGTCACTGTTTTTTTTTTTTTTTTTTGGCCTTTATTGTTATTTCGGTTCAGCTTTATTTTAGGTGGCCTTAACTACTATGTACTTACATTTAAATTAATAATTTGGTACAATGCAGTTATGTACATACAAGTTTTTACATTGTACTTATATTTTTAAAAATACCTATATGTAGTTACATCTGTAAATAATTTCTGTAATTACATTTAGAATTACACTGTTGACCCATCCCTTATACCTTAACCCACCCTTAAACCTACCCATACCAACAAACCTGTCCCTAACCTTACCCATATCCCACCTCAATAGCAGCAAAAGGGTTTTTCAATACAATATGACCACAATAAGTACATTGTACTTATTTTTTGATGTAAGTACATAGTAGTTAAGGCCACCTAATATAAAGTGTGACCGTTATTTCAACTGCAGAGAAAGGAAGTGCATTAAAGGAACATTTCACCCAAAGGTGAACATTTGCTGAAAATTTACTCGCCCTCAGGCCATCCAAGATGTAGATGAGTTTGTTTCTTCATCAAAACAGATTTGGGAAAATGTAGCATTAGATCACTTGCCCCACCGATGGATCCTCTGCAGTGAATGGGTGCCGTCAGAATGAGAGTCCAAACAGCTGATAAAAACATTACAATAATCCACAAGTAATCCCCATGACTCTAGTCCATCAATGAACGCCTCGTGAAGTGAAAAGATGCTTGTTTGTAATAAACAAAAACTATAATTAAGACATTTTTAACTTCAAACGAGTTCTCTATCAATTTTTCCCATTGTCTTGTCTGAATCAGGAAAGAAATATGCACAGTTCAAGCAAACAGTTCTAAACAAACATGTCTGTGAATTTTTAATGTACGAGGACAAAAGTGGATGGATTTTTTTGGGATGGAAGAAACGTTTTTATGGACTCATATTTTGGCCAGAAGCAGTGGTTTAATGTAAAGATGCCTTAATGATGGATTTTTTTGGGATGGAGGAAGCGTTTTTATAGACTCATATTTTGGCCAGAAGCAATGGTTTAAAGTAAAGATGCCTTAATGATGGATTTGTTTCTCTTAAACAGACAGCTTTTCACTTCACAAGATGTTAATTGATGGACAGGAGTCATGTGGATTATTGTGATGTTTTTATCAGCTGTTTGGACTCTCATTCTGACGGCACCCATTCACTGCAGAGGATCCACTGGTGAGCAATTATTGTAATGCTAAATTTCTTCAATTGTGTTCTAATGAAGAATGATAGGACTCTTAACCCAAGATGTAGATGAGTTTGAGTAAATTTTCAGCAAGTTTTCATTTTGGGGTGAACCACTATCATCTTACCTTAAACTCTAGGATAGTATTTTAACATAAAAAACCACTTCACCTTAAAGCAGTACTGTTTTACAGGAACACAGAGACGGGCAGAGCATATGCTGTGAGTGACCTCCTGCTGTGAATCCCAGGGTCAGTACACCAATTACCACCCATAACACTTCATCCTGACTGCAGGAGCTGATTGATACCTTCACGGACACCTGAGACATAACATGTAAAATAAAGATGAAGCTTTAATGGGAATTCTGGGCTGAGGAACATCACGTGCTGTGAATACACATCATTTCCTGGTGTGACATGGGAAACGGCAGCAGCATAACAGTCAGATTGCCTTCCAGTTCGATTTTACGTTCGCTTCAGTGGAATCACGACAGAAGAATACCGCCGTTTGACGTGCAAGTTGAATTTGAATCTAAATTGACTCCAAATTAATGACTAATTTCCCAAGGTATTCACTAATAGAACATAATAGATTGTTTGATAAATGAATCACTGGTTGATGAAAATGAGCTCATCAAAATGCAAAAAACCCGAGAAGCTCACACGCAGACACACTGATCGTTTCAGTTATAGACTAGAAATACACTTCATAACCTAATGTTCCCTCTAATGAACTCGAACTGTTTAGGGTTTTTTTTATTTCTTCTCAGTTCATTTCTTTAGTATTCTTGTTAACGCTGGGGATATTAACTCGATATTCCGTGCTCTTTGTGATTCAGGAAATGTCGGTTTTCAGAGACATCAGTGATTCTTGCAAAGAGATTAGGCTCATAGATAAAGCACTTAACGGTGCATGAAGGGAAGTAGCTTTGCGAATTAAAATTTTCATTACATGTAGATGGAGGCTTGACAGAACTTGCAGTTTCTTGTCACCTCCTGACTGTCAAGTAGGGCTAAATTAAACAGATTTTCAATAGCGACTTAATCTTAATGATACTTGCATATCACAGAATTAAACAGGAATTATTGAATTTGAAAGCGGGTTTGTGCGTCTGTCATTCGATGTGCATATTTGAAGGGAAGTTCGTTCATGCCGACAAAACAATTCACTTGTTGTCTGCGATAAATACAATCAATGTGCTGACAAAATATTTTTTGTTAGGAGGATGCAGTCATTTCAAGGACATCTCTTTCAACATGACATGCTTATTCATATTCCCGGGGTACACATATTCAGATGTCTGTTGAATCGCTGATTATTTCTATTCATGTTCAGGATATGCCTGCATCTGTAAGCATTATGGCTGTCCTCGCAGATGCTTTTAACCTGCTAATTGCATTATAAGGAGTTTTACGAGCATGTTAGATTGGAGGGATGTGATGTGCAATTATGCCGAGCCTCCTCATTAAAACATCACTTTTTCTTAAAAGCACATTAATAATATTTTGTTGTTCAGTTTTTTTTTAAATAGCAAATATGCATATGACTATCCTCCTCCTTATCTTAAAAAGAGAGGGGGGAGAGAGATAAATATCTCAATTTGCAAAGCTGACAAAGTTTCTATCACCATAAAGTGTCTTGCAGCCTTTATTGCCATTGTTTTATATATGCCCCATAGAAAGAAATGGTATTTTATTTTATTTTTATTTTATTATATTTTATTTTATGATAAAATATTTGTAGTTCTTTGAAGACATAGGAGAGCAATGTTCAGAACAGTAATGACAAATGGATGGTTATTTTATTTTATTTTATTTTTTGAGCCTAAATGGCATGCATTTACCTTAGCTTTATTATAATTTTTTTTTAACCTTAGTTTCAGTGCACTGTGTTACTGGCTATTAGACCTATTGAGTTTTATTTTATTTTATTTTATGATTAAATATTTGTCATTTTTTGAAGACATAGGACAGCAATGTTCAGAACAGTAATGACAAACAAATGTTTATTTTATTTTATTTCATTTTATTTTTTGAGCCTAAAATGCCCTTTACCTTAGCTTTATTGTTTTTTTGTTTGTTTGTTTTGTTTTTTATAACTATCAAGTCTTAGTCCTAACAAATTATTCATGTTTATGAATATCCTCACTAATCTGCATGTGTTAATTGTGTTAAAAATAGAACGACTGCGAGGCAGACAGTTAAGCAATTAAAGGAATAATAAATTGCATATAAATATAATACTTCAGTCATTAGTATAGGAAATTAGCTTATTTTTCTCTTGCATTCTGTGGAACGTCTTCAGTAGTTGCCACAATAACAATATGTAATTTCACGCTGTTGTATAATTTTCTGCAGTTTGTCTTCTTGTACAGCATTTGTGTCGATCACACAGCCTAAGCAGACTTGCTAGCCAAAAAAGAAACATTTCATGTTTTTGTTATTTTGTTATTTTGTTATTCTAATAGTAAACTACTTTTACTATTAGAATCAGGCATACAACACATTTTTAGGTACATTCAGGGCACAAGCCATAGAGTACAGTGAACTCAGATTGAAAAACTATTTAAAAAAACATACCGTAAAATTAATGGATGAGGATGTCACCAGTTTAGGTCTGTTGCGTAATCCTGTGGGTGAAAAAGAGAGGAGGTGTGGAGCGTCGGAGCAGGTGGAGACGTTCTATAAAAGACAGACTCAGTTTATTAGTGCAGCGCAATCATTTATCACAGTCCTTCTCTGACAGCTTTTAGAATATATTCCATAGTAGCTGCTTTAGGAGTTCGTGCTGTGCAGAAGCGCTAACACGTGGAGGGAAAGCGTTTGGTGATGTATTAAACTCGTGGAGTTTGAAGAACCTCATGCAAACTCAGCGTGACCCCTAGTCTTTATTGCTCTCGATTACCATGCGGTTAACATGCACCTAGAGTGAATTCTGACAGTGAGAACAAAGCCCTGAAAGGTCAAGGTCAGTGATAATGGATGCACTGGATACTGAGGAGGTAGAAGGGAGCTCTTACAGTAGGTGTGCTTGATCATTTTTACGTTGGCATATTTCTCAGAACAGCGGGTCTGCGGTGCATCTCAAAAAGAAAAACTGTGCATGATGGGAACAGAAGGCCAGATGGAGCCACGCAGCATTATTTCAGAGTAAAGGTGTGCAAATGTAACCGATTAATTTGTTTATCTCTTGGCTAGTTTGATAACAGTGCCATTTGCGTGATTTTTCAAAATAGCATCCATCGATTGAACCAAACAAGTCTGCTGTCCAGATAATTCAATGCCGTTTATAGGAATTGTTCATCTTGAAATTGTTGTTTTCTTCTGTGTAACACAAAAGGAGACATTTTGAAACAATTGCAGTATGATAGTTTTATGTTTAAGTCATTGTACGAGTGGAAAAGATTCAGCGTATAGGTTTAGACCAATGTGGGTGAGTGAATAATGAGAGAATTAAACCAAGCAAATACAACGCCTATTACAATTCACAACGCATCCAATAAAACCACAGATAAACGTAGTTTGCCCAAGATAACCAATCGAATCCTAAAATGAAACAGGCCTGAATAATGTAACATTCAGTTCAATTTCTCTTTTTTTCCCCCACCTCTATTCAAACTAATTTGATGTCTAAAGCCCCATGAGCGGCTGTAAATGTCAGTCATCAATATTGTGATGTCTCCATACTCTCTCTCTTACCGTTCATCTAACGTGCTGCATCTCAGGCAGTGCTCTCCAGGAACATGTATCATGATCATTTTCCTACAGTCCATTGCCCTGAGCTCCTCTGAGATCGAGGTGTTTCGCTCCATCAGATGAGCGTTTTTTGGGTCCATTGAGGGGCTTTTTGTAGAGTGAGACAGCATATGTCATGTGTAGTCAGCTATACAAAACTTTAAAGAAGAGAAATAAGATGCAAAGTTGAGTTTAAGGTTATTTACTACTTATTTACTCACCCTCATGTTGTTTCAAAACTGTTATTCATTTTTTTCCTTGGAACACAAATACATAATTAACTATTATATTATATTATATTATATTATATTATATTATATTATATTATAAATATTTTTATTTTTAATTCATAAGGAATTAAAAATATTAATTTTAACAACAATACTATTAATAATAAAATATCTATCTATCTATCTATCTGTGTGTGTGTATATATATATATATATATATATATATATATATATATATATATAAACGTCTCTGAACCAGTTTTCACAACAAATAATATTTGTATATTATTCATATATTGTACTTAAACTGTCATAATGTCAGATGTGTTTGATCAATACATCCAGACTGTAAATTAAATTCAATTAAATTAATAAGCAAGTAAACAATGTCCAAGTATTTATTTATAATAGGTCTCTAAACCAGAGTTTTCACAACAAAATAATCTTTGTATATTGTTCTTAAACTGCCTTAATGTCTGCTGTGTTTGATCAATACAGCCAGACTGTAATGTATTTTTTCTGGATCTGTGTTATTGCCTTCAAATGGTTAGTAATGAGTTAGCCAGACTGAGGTATCATTATCCGCACCACTTGAAGGCCTAATAATGGATTCACTGTGAGCTGGTTTTGATTTAATTGCAGAGTGTATCATTTAAATGTGTTATATTACCTTCACTTCTATTCGTGAGGTTAACAGTGGCATGGAAATTATGTAAACTGTACAAAGTCCTAGAAAAGCATGGAAATCTAAGTATTAACTGTGCACCCAGTAATTTTACACATAAAGAAATTAATAATAGTATTGAAGATGTTATTATATTTAAAATGTATGATAAAGACTGTATTAAGTCTCTTTATGAATATTGCTCACTTTATCTCTGCAATCCCTCCTTAACTGATGTTAAATTAATTGATTAAATTTAATAACATTCTGAGGTTTTGTTTGGGCTATTTATAATATCATTGTATAGTGCTCTTTTGTCCTTTTTAGGGTTTAAAGGAACAGTTCACCCAAAAGAGAAAATTGTCTACATAGCTTTCCATCACTTGCTCACCAGTGGATCCTCTGCAGTGAATGGGTGCTGTAAAATGAGAGTGCAAACAGCTGATAAAAACATCACAATAATCCACAAGTAATCCACAAGTCTCCAGTCCAATAAATAATGTCTCACGAATGTCTTCCGGCTAAAATATGAGTCGTCTATCCATAATATTGCTTTCTCCAGTGAAAAAGTCATCTCGTCTGAATCAGGAAAGAAATATGCACAGATCAAGCACAGTTTACAAGCTAAAACAGTCCAAAACAGTTCTAAACAAATATGTTGGTGGATTTTGATGTGAGAGGACAACAGGGGATGGAAGTGTTATGGACTTAACATATCATTTGCAACAGTGAAAGTTAAGCTAATTATGGATTTGTGTCTTAAAAACACACAGCTTTTCACTTCACAAGACATTAATTGATGGACTGGAATGGTGTGGATTACTTGTGGATTATTGTGATGTTTTTATCAGCTGTTTGGACTCTCATTCTGACGGCACCCATTCACTGCAGAGGATCCATTGGTGAGCAAGTGATGTAATGCTAAATTTCTCCAAATCTGTTTCAATGAAGCAAATTCATCTATATCTTGGATGACCTGAGAGTCCATTTTCAGCAAATTTTCATTTTTTAGTTGAGCTATTTAACAGTTGTTGTATGACAAGAACTGTATAAGAATACTTAAAGTTTTTCCTTTTGTGTAAAAAAAAATAAATAAAAAATAACAGCCTATGGGTTTGGAACGAAATGAGGGTGAGTAAATAATGAGAGAATTGTCATTTTGGGGTGAAAACTATTCCTTTAAACAAATGTTATTCTGGAATAATCGCTGTGATGTCTGCAGGATCTCATTATGCGGCTGGTTGTAGACTCGGGGCTGACATACCTTTGTGTGACATTCAGCTTTGTACAATCCTGTTGAATATTTGTCTTTCTGTAAATACTACAAAAAGCATAGCACTTCAATAAATAACATGCTACATATTTTTGTATTATTCCAAATCATGCCTAGATTCTGGTTTTGCATAATAGAGATGCTTATTATGTTGAAATCTCTGGGAACATTTTAACACCAAGTAACCTACAGTTATGACCTTTGAGCTTTGGAAGGTCTCTGATCTGATGAAAAGAAAATGAGAATGTCCCAAAGACAGAGGAGCAATACAAATTATTTAGCAAGACAGATTTTCTCCTGGATTAAATCAATGTCCCAAATGAAGGTGAGAGAAGAGATCTACAATTGACAGATCCGATATCAATGACTGCTCAGGAATTATTTAACACTCATTCAGTCCCCTAGGCGAAAAGCAGGGCCCTAAAAACAGACGGATAGTTGGGAGGTCCAGCGAGACTTATCGTAGTGTCTTGTGAGCTCTGAGAGAGGCAGAAGATCGATAAAAAATCAGTACTGAACCAGAACCGCTGGACAGACTGCAGACAGGGACGAATGAGATTCCTCTTTCAGCAGAGAAAAGGCTCACAACTACAGCTGACCACAGACCTGCACCACTCTCTCATTCATATGTTTTATTGATAATGATTTATAGTATATATTTACATGTTAAAATCTTAAAATCTCATGATTTTGGCTTGCTTCTAGCAAGGGACAGTTGCACCAAATACTGGGCTGGGCCAAAAATTAAACATTCTAGAATATTTTAGAAGATTCCCTTTCAGTTCATGAGTTGGAATTTGAATCAGAATGATTTTATCTATCTATCTATCTATCTATCTATCTATCTATCTATCTATCTATCTATCGTTCTATCGTTCTATCTATCTATCTATCTATCGTTCTATTGTCGGTTCTTTTTTTTTTCTAGTTCATATCTATTCATTTTAATTCTAATTTCTTTACACCACTTACATTCAAATTGCAATTCCAAATCTTGTTTGCTACCTTAACTAAAATTAAATTCAGTTCCATGAATTGAATTGGAATTTAAAATGCATTTTCTATTCAGTTTTCCATAATGCAAAACCAGCCCGATCTCACGGCAATTCGTACATATTTTATGAGGTGGCTAATTCGTACGAATTCGTACAACCTCACTTGTACAAATTGATACGATTTTTGCCAAATCGTACGTATTTTACGAGTTGCCAATTCATATGAATTTGTACGAATGACCTACACCTAACCCCGCCCCTAAACCTACCCGTCACTGGGGTTTAGACAAATCGTACTAAATCGTATGAGTGAGGTCGTACGAATTCGTACGAATTAGCCACCTCGTAAAATACGTACGATTTGCCGCGAGATAACGTTGTGCAAAACCCATTTCATCTACCCAGCTTTCAAAACCTCAGATCATTCAGTATTTTTTGGGTTGTGTTTTCATATGTTGTGGTGTTTTTGTTCTGATTCTACCGAACACTGAGTCAGACCACAGTATTTAGCATTATGAAGTAATTTCCCTTATCTTACCTTCCGAATTGTGCTTCCTGTGCTCCTGCACAATTGTCATGTTATTCCATCATATTTATACACACTAGTATTTTGTGATTCATGAAACATCAATGAGGGAACAATGTATTTTATTCATGTCCTGGTGGTTGAAAACAAGCAGATTTTTCATAATAGATGTGGTTCAGTAAATAAGAGGAAATTGCTCCTCGAACAACATATTGCCAATTTAGTGAACATTCTGAATCACTGAACACGCGTGAGGCGGATTTGGAAAGATGACTTCAGATGTTTCCCATTGTCCTGTTGTTTTGTTAATGTAAACTGGAATGGAAGATGACTTTTATATTATATTTAGAATGTAATAAGTAATTTTTGTGTGGTGGTGTTTCCTAAGGCAGGCATAACTATTACTCATGTTTAGAGAATAAGAGATTTACAATTTTGAACAAGTATTGATTGAATTGAATTAAATTGAGCACAAACCGTGCAGCTTGTTGAGAAGAGTTAGTTGGAAATTGCTTAATAGTTCACCCCAAAAACAACATTTTGTCGTAATTTAAAATTGTATGACTTATTTTCTTCTGTGAAACATAAAAGATCTTCTGAAGATTTTTTGTTTATACAATGAAAGCAAATGGGTTCCAGTGTTGTTTGGACCCAAACTTTCTTCAAAATATCTTCTTTTGTGTTCTGTAGAAGAAAGTAATTAATGGAGGTTTGGAATTATATGCTCAGTAATGAGTAAATGACAGAATTTTCATTATTAGGTGAATTATCCCTTTAATTTTAAACTCATTTTAAATCAAAGCAGTAGAGTTTTGCTGACAAAGGGCACTGCATGAGCATCTCCGATTATAACTGCCGGACTCTCTGTAGAAGTGAGCGTAAGCGTTCCTCTTTCTTAAGCGATTCATTTTGGTCCTCTCGATCGCCCTGGTGACTCATGTCCTCTCTTGCGCTTTTTCTCTGTCCTTTCCTCCCTGCCTCTCTCCTTCTCTTTCCTGTCATTCTTGATAGGAGGTGCCCATGTAGCCAGTCTCCAAAATGCCTCTCTTTAGAACCCAACATTATCTGAGCAGAAAGGCGGCTAATAGAAAAGCTCTCTCTCTATCAGCCCTGTAGATGTGCAGCAAAATGAAGCTGTGGTGGAACATGAATATTTATGAATTTTCACTGCCATTTCTAAAAGTGTCAGGGGGAAGTAGAGCATTTCACGAGCGGCACCAGCCTCTGCTTTATCCGAAAACAGCGAGGAACAGAGTAAGTGTGAGAAAGAGAGAGAGCGAGAGGAGATGGAGCGAGGTGAAAAGTGAGGGCACAGTCATGTCACACATCCTAAGAGATCTCAAATTTAATCAGACACACTAAGAAAAGCTCCCAAAAGTGACTGCAATCATAGAATAATAACATTCTTTTTTCTGAAAAATGCAGGGTATACCAACTCGCAGGACATGTTCTGAAGTTATTTCCGATACCTTCAATAGTTGCACTAAAAATAAATTGGATTCTTGCTTGCCACTAGTGGGATGTTTGTATATTGTGTTGTTATGTACTGTGAACGCTGTGAACGTAATACTAACATCAAGTCCATTTGGTTTTGTTGAAACCTCAGAATGGACTTTGAGACATCTTCTTTAAAGAAGTATCAATCAGGCATGAACTCTGTCCCTGAGGAGCTGATATGATGAGGGAGAGGGGTAAGACGAATGGAAGCTGACATTGAGCTCTAACTGAATATTATGTGAACTCACCATGATACATTCCCATATGGCTCACAAGCAGCTTGCAGCTTTCTTATACCTTCACACTCCTGTCAATGTTTTCATTCAGGGACGTAGGACTGATCTGAATGGGAGGAACACATTTTAACCCTTATCAACCCATCTGATGGATATAACTCGCCCAGTAGTCCCAAGTGATTTGCTGAAAGCATGTGGGTATTGAAAGAGAGCTAGATGCAGTGCAGTCATATTTTAAACTACTTTTAACTTGACTTCTAAAGCATTTGCATTTTTTCAATTCTTATGTTAGTGCTTGCTGTAAATCACAGTGTACATATTGCTATATTTCATGTATAATTTGCACAAAGTACATAATTATATTTTTATAATATATTTATAATAAATATCAAAATTCTGTATTAAAAATTTTAATAATTTGAATTCATCTTGCATTCCCTTGAGTTTTAAGTTCTATTATTAATTAATTGGTAATTTATTATTATTTAATATTTAATAAATGATATTAATATACAGTACCTTAATTGATATACTGTATATATAGTTATATTAATTATAAATAATTAACTAAAATTAAAGCTAAAACCGTGTTTATTTAATTTCAGCTAGTTGCTATTTGAAGTACTAAGATAACTAAAACTGAATTAAAATGAACAAGAACTATATAGATAAAAATGGCAAAAACACAGAACTAAATTACTAAAAAACTCTAAACAATAATAAAATAAAAATTAATTCAAAATAGTAATATACACTATAATAATATCACTTTGATACTAAAACAACACTTGTGTATATATATTTGAATAAATGAATAATTTTAAGTCATTTTGCATCCCACTTGGAAGTTTTCTGAGGTCTACAGATGAACAAAATCCACTCAGCCTCTAATCACAATGAAATTACATTTGAAATCTGAAATAAATATATAGTAATATGTCGTGTAATAATGTAATTTAAGCAACTTCAGCCAATTCTGAAACATATATGGCATAAGTTAAAGTTGTATATTTTTTCAGCCGATTTTTGCAACATAGGCTTCAATTTTATATGAAACTTTTTTTCTTTTAACCGCGGCCAAGCAAAACAAAGCTCTTAAAATTGAATGATTATATCCCAAAATGGAAGAGGGTGACATGTCCCCCGGGTTAAAATGGTTGCTATACTCCCCTCTTTTGATCCATTTGCAAGCAGTACCCTTTAGCATGGCATCTATTATATCCTGGGTGATTTTTCTGAAGTTTCAGTGAAGGGCAGGTGATTACAATCAAAAGTGCTAGTCAAGGACGACGTGTGCCGAAAAAGCCTGAAGTCCAACTTATTTATTATTAATGCCTAACCTTTTTAAAGATGCACAGAGCACACAAACTCGTTAATGTGATAGTTTGCGTGCCTTTAACTGGTTATAGACAGCAGGCTTAAAGTGGTGGAAGAAATGACCTTGGTTTTTGTTCCTGTTTGTGTTGGTCCCGTGTTATTTGAGGACTCTATGTTGCAGCTTAGAAACAAACATTAAGATGTTGCAAAGTAAATGAAGATGCCGGCTTTGTAAAAGCAAGGCACTGTCACACATAATGCATGTTGCTCTTGATGTGATCAAAAATAGGTTAGCAAGCATATAGGAAGGGTTTGGACAGATATATTGTGCAAGTACCGGTGCAAATTTGTGAAATGTGCTCTTAACAAGCCTGTCTTGAAGCCCACTTGCCTTTATTATTTCATTTCATGGCTTGTAGTTCTCACATATTGTCACCGGCAGATGCAGATGGGAGTTGAGAGTGTGCGGGAAGGACCTTCAGGTTTAATTTTACGAATATCTGCAGCATTGTTTTGAAGATGGAATTGGAAGGCGAGAAACCAAATGCAGCATTTCCATGAGGAAGGTACATGTCTCGGCTCACTTTTCAAATTATTCATGGTGTGTCTTAAAACATACCCTGCTGAAAATATGAAAATGAGCTGGTTTATGCTGGTCTAGCTTGTGCACCAGCATAGATATGCTATTCCAGAAGAATTAACTGTTGAAGGTAGTTGATGACAAGAGTGTCTTGCTGAGTAATCTAGTTAGGAAGCCTGATGGAGACACAAGAAATCCAGGATCCCATCTTTGGTCCAAAACACAATGTATGTTGATAGTGAACTCAAATGGATTCAAAATCACCATAAAAATACAAAGAGTGGTCCATACGGCTTTTGCACTATATTCTCAGTTGTCTCAAGACATATGATTAAATTTAAAGTGAAATGCAAGTCATTTAAAAGAGTAGTAGCCTACGAGTCTTATGGATTATTTTTATGATATTTTATTATGCTTTTTGTGCTGTTTGACAGGCCCAGTCCACCTTCAATTTATATATTTAAAAAGTGGTCTTAAAATGTTTCACTTTTTGTATTCCACTGAAGTCATCAAATTGAGTTGAAACATTAGGGTAAGTAAATACATAACCTGTTTGAAAATGAGTGAACTTATCCTGTAAATGAATAGTTCACACAATTGAAAATTATGTGATTATTTACTCACCCTAATGTCGTTTAAAAACTGTATGACGACTTTTGCTTTTTTATGTGGCAGACATGAAGTCAAATTTTTATTACTGCTTTTTGAATATAATGAAATTACAGGAGGATTGGACCTGTTAAACATCACTAAAAGAACCATAAAATATCATAAAAGTAGTCATGAAAATGTGTGCCATATTCCTCTTCTGAATGACTTAAATTTCATTATATCTCTTTGAATATGCCTTGGAATATAGTGCCAAAGCAATTTTTTTTGACCACTTGTCATAAAAATGTGCACTACTTTTCTGTGTTACTGGCATCCAGATATCCCTACTTATTTGTATTTTGTCTTATATTAATATGGCATTTTATGTAATCTTGCATCTGGAGGACTTTTGAGATCACTAAAGCTATTTTTAAAAGTACAGATCGAACTTGTACTTTTTTGTATTCCTGCTTATGGACAGTCAGATGGATAAAGGGGCAGTGGCAAAATCATGTAGTCATGTAGCACCAAAAAAAAAAAAAAAAAAAAATTCTAACCTATCATTGAAGTAAAACAATTGAAAGTGGGTAGAAAATCTCATGATAAAATAAATGTTTTTCTCCAATGCATGTTGGCCACAGTTATCGGCACCCCTGGAAATTCTTATTAGTAAAATATCTCTGAAGTATATTCCCATTCATATTTACATTTTTTTAGCATACCAGGGAGACTAGGAGCATGAAAGTGTCCAGCGATGACTTCCTGTTCCAAAGGATTATAAATATAAAGAAAACAAAGGCCAAATTCCCTTAATCATCCATCACAAGGAGTAAAACCAAACAATAAAGTTCTGATGTGCAGAACAAGATTGTTGAGCTTCACAAAATAGAAAGCTGCTGTAAGACAAAAGCTAAAGCATTGAAAATCCACATTTCCACCATCAGGGCAATAATTAAGAAGCTCCAATCAACTAAAGATGTTACAAATCTGCCTGGAAGAGGACGTGTGTCTATATCGTCCTAATACACAGTGAGGAGGAGAGTTTGAGCGGCCAAAGACTCTCCAAGGATCACAGCTGGAGAATTGCGGAGATTAGTGGAGTCTTGGAGTCAGAAAGCCTAAAAAAAATATATATATCAAACAGCCCCTACATCACCACATATTGTTGAGGAGGGTTTCAAGAAAAATTCTCCTTGCTCATCCAAAAACAAAATCCAGAATATTCAGTTGTCAGACACGACTGGAACTTCAAATGACACTGGCTTCTACAGTCAGATGAAACTAAAAAAAAAAGAGCTTTTTGGCAGCAAACCCACTAGATGAGTTTAGTACAAACAGGGATAAAAAGTACCCCATGTCCACGGTTAAATATACTGCTGGACCTTTGATGATGTTGGCCTGTTTTTCTGCCAGAGGTCCTGGACATCTTGTTCAGATGCATGGCATCATGGATTCTCTCAAATATCAACAGATAAAAAATCTAAAGCTGACTGCCTCTGTTAGAAATCTTATAATGGGCTGTGGTTGGATCTTCCATCAGGACAGTAATCCAAAACAAACATCAAAATCAACACAAAAATGGGTCACTGAGCACAAAATGAATCTTTTGCCATGGCTGTCCCAGTCCTCTGACCTGAACCCTGTAGAAAATGAGTGAACTAAAGAGGAGAAGCACCAACATGGAGCTGTGAATCTGAAGGATCTGGAGAGATTCTGCATGAAGGAATGGTCTCTGATCTCTTATCAGGTGTTCTCCAAACTCTTCAGGCATTACAGGAGAAAACTCAGGGCTGCTATCTTGGGAAAAGGACATTGCAATAATTGGGTGCCAATAATTGTGGCCAATATGAACTAGAGAAGCATTTATTTTACAGAGTTTTTGCCCCCACTTTCAATTGTTTTACTTCAATGATAGGTTAGAATTTTGTGAATTTTTTGAATAAAAGATCAGAAGGATAAACAATGCAGATTTATTTTCACAGCCACCTTTGCTCAGATTTACCAAGGGTGCCAATATCAGTGGAGGGCACTGTGTATATGTATATATATATATATATATATATATATATATATATATATATATATATAAGCCATTAAAAATAGCCATTAAAAAGCCATTAAAAAAATAAATAAAATTAATAAAATCCCATTTTGCCAGCAGTTAATTGCTAAACAAGCAAAGTTTTAATCTGTCTACCACCTTAGACAGATTAGACTGATTAAAGACCTTAGACGGTCTTTAATCAGGAATACTGTTAACCCAGCTCCGCCTAGAAAGGAAATAATTCTTGGGGAAGAGCTTTTCCCATTTATCAACGTCATCAGATCTTTATACCAGCGCTGAACAAACCGACATAACTGAGACAAATTGTGTAATTTCTTTCCTAATACGTGTGCTAAAATGAGAGTCCAGATAGCAAGGCTGCTCTAACCCGCAACCTCAATAGCCAGCGAGCTCATGACCCCATTATTTGAGCTTCAGAAGCCTGCAAACTGGCCTGCCAACCCCATATTCACATATGCATGTCCATCCACACATCCTCCTCAGCCAGCCCCGTTCTCTCTATTCCCATTCCAGACAGTGTGTGATACTCATATCAGCATCATTGCCATGCAGCTCGAGTTTGTCCTCATCCTTGCCGGTGTCAGACCTCTGCCTCAGACACCTGGAATACTCTGGAGGATTTTTCTCTCTACTGAGTGCATGCGAGGGAGTATTTCATGGAAGGCACATGGGCTGTAGCTTTCTTTGTACCACCTGCCCCCTCTCTCTCTTTCTCTCACTCCCTCACTCATTCTCTGGCTGTGCAAACATGAGTCCTGCCGAGACAGGACATTAATCCTAAAAACAAACAGAGTGTGTCTGCATTGCAGCTTCTCCTCTCGCTCACATGCCCAACACGCGGCCTTGGTGCATCCCTAGAGTGCCAACTAGCCCTGCCATTTCGATTTTCACACGGCCAATAGCAGCTGAAAAAGCCTGGTCTTGGCGGAGCTTCCACCACCCGTCTTGATGTCCGTGGAAAGCTGGGTTAACTGCCGTTCACATGCACACTATTTATTTTTCCTTTAAAGATACAGTGGATCATGTAAACGAATTGATTAAAAGCCAACGATTCGCTGTTTTTATGGTGAATATTTTGTTAAATGTCTTTCATTACTATGTTTTTTTTTAGTTTAGTTAAATTATTGTCTGTTCCTTTTAAACATATATTTATTATTATTATTATTATTATTATTTTTTTAGTGTTTTGTGTAGTTTTAAGTTTAATGCTGTGGCGCTCTGATTGAGATTCATTCAAAAACTTATTTTTGTGCTTGAGAAATATATCTGTAATTACATTTTAATAATTTATGAGAAAATATTTTTTTAAATAAATAATAGATAAAAAAATATTAAACTGTTAATTTGTTTGTGTAATTAGCTGTGATGTGATTTATTTAAATAGATTTTTTAGTGTTTTGTGTAGTATTAATTTTAACGCTGAGACTGAGATTAATTCAAAAACCCATTTTTGTGCCTGAAAATGTATCTGTAACTAAATTCTAAATTATATCATCATTAAAGCTACAACATTCGCATAATGTAATAGATGCAATTTTTTTAAATTACTTATGGGATTGTATTTTTAAAATAAATAAAAAAATTCAACTGTTAATTTGTGTAAGTGTTATTAGCTGTGATGTGATTTAGTTAAGTTTTTTTTTAAGAGTAGCTTGACTGTAGTTTAATTATTTTGAAATTATTCACCAAAAGTTATTATCAAGCTATTTTGAAGCTAGTTTTAACATAGCAATCTGGACACAGGCTGGGCTCGAACCTGCATCATCCACATGAGCAGCATGTGAGCACTTGCTGTGTTCTTTTAGCTTTCATTCATTGTTTATGTGCCAAAGTACATCTGATTAGATTATAAATTATGTAATTGATTAGCTACTTTAAAGGGATAACTGACCTGTATGCCTTTTTTCTTTGGGGATGTTATGTAGACCTGTATGGCTTTCTTTCTACTGTGGATGTAATGTAACTTTTAATGTATTTATAAAATACTGAGACATTTGTCAGAATAACTTCATTTGTGTTCC
Organism: Tor tambroides; assembly: GCA_021397915.2. Taxonomy (NCBI): domain Eukaryota; kingdom Metazoa; phylum Chordata; class Actinopteri; order Cypriniformes; family Cyprinidae; genus Tor; species Tor tambroides. Next base: position 38,933 of record JAFVLL020026676.1, read on the forward strand.
ACAGAAGAAAGAATATCAGAAATATTATTGTCATAAGATACTGTATGGAGATTACTATTTACACTATACAGAATGCAAAATACAAAAGGAAAAAAGCAAGCAAAATAACAACAATGAAGACAGAATTTTCCATATATCCCAGACTGTTAGTTGTAGACAAAAAAGGCTGCTTCAGCAGGAATGTCAGAAGTCATTACAGATAGCTTTCTTCTGAAACAGACAAGCACACTGTCTGACATGAGCAACAGACAGTTCACTTTCTGTGCAAGTCTATGCTGAAAAGATACAGGAGGTTCATCACACATAAATTGTTCACCTCATTATTATTTTTGTATGTGGATTGAGGATGGGATTGAAGGTTGCGTGCTTGTTCTACAAAGCGTCATGCTGACTTTGTGATAGGTATGTTTACCATAACTTGTGTGCATCTGTATTTTTATATTTATTCATGGAAATACAATATGTACCACTATATTCAAAACCTAGACCAAACATTGTGATTTTCAGGGATCATTTGGTAATGCACCTTGGAAAACTGTTATTCTGTTATTTTTTCAAGGACTTTGTAATGGTTGATTTATACATTTAAATACACTCTGTGCACCTGCAGAAAACCTCTAGAACAAAAATACGTAATCTTTCATCTTTGAAATACTTAAATAATATATATAATATTTTTTGTTTTGAACTTTAAAGGGATAGTTCAGCCCAAAAATGAAAATTCTGTTATTTACTCGCCTTCATGTCATTCTGCTGTTATTTTTTCCTGTAAATCACAAAAAATAGAATTAATTCATTGTTATACAGTGTTTACAGTTGTAGAACTGTCCATTTGATAATCTAATTTAGCTGTTGAGTGTTTTGTTTTTATCTCCAGTGATGTCTAATGTGAAGCAGCTGTTTTTGCACTGATGCCAGACTCATTTCTTATGAATATTTTGTTTTACATTCATTAAGTTCCAAAAAAGACAGAAAATACTCAAATGCTTGGTTTTTATGAAAAGCATGATACATTTTTAGAGGATTCTTCAAAAGAACAGCATTTATTTGAAATAAAATCTTTTGTAACATTATACAGTAAGTGTCCTTACTGTTACTTTAGATCAATTTAATGTATCCTTGCTGAATAAAAGTATTCATTTCTTTCAGGAAAAAAAAATCATACTAACCCCAGGCTTTTGAATGGGATTGTATGTAACATGAGATACCAAAGAGCTGAAATAACATAGATTTCTGTTGCCATGTTTTCCAGGAGACCTCAGGGGAAGGAGAGCTCTGAATCTGACTATGCTGGGCTTCTACTGTCCATGCGCTGGCCACCAGATTCCCTCTGGACTGCAGCTCCTCTCTGGCCAGTGTTTGTGAGGATGGGGTAAGGTCAGCATTGCATGGAAGATTACAGTATGTGACAGGAACAGATGCTGCAGAGAAGAGCAGCCTGTGGCCACAGCTGAACATGGAGCGGCCGGATTTACTGAAAACCCTCAAACAACCAACGAGCTGTGTCCTTTCAGACAACACACACTGCACACACACACACAGGTTTTGATCAGGTTCACATATGCAGCCGAGGCAGAATACGCAGTTGTTTTGTTTGTTCAGTTCTGTGGCATAGTTTAAAGACAAGATATAAATTGTAGTAAACAGCAGACATGATGGCACCAGAAGCCCACACATTACAATGGGGGTCCTTTTGTCTCATGGTGGTTAAGACAAGAGGGTGCGATAGGACTATCAACAACAACAAAAGGACCATTGTAATCAAGACTGCTAGAGGTGGAGGACAGGAGAGGCTACATCAACGGCCCATTAATTACAAGCTGATCCAATCACCAGTGCCCATTGTTCACCTCTGCTTTCTGTTTCTGGAGCCAGGGTGCAAACGACCTGAGCCATCAGGGCCACCAAACCGGTTTTGGTCAGCAGCAAGGACAAAGAAAGGCCCCAAGAGAGAGACTATCTATACACACACAGTGGCTTGAAACCACCAAAAATGGATAAGAATACTGTAAGGAACATGTCTTATACATCATCTTATTCATCCAGGGAACTGTGCACACACAGTGGAAACCACACATGGAATAACAGCCAATGTGACCTCACCCACGGACACAGAAAGTACATCTGGGTGATACCTCAACCAATTCAAATCAAGTTTGGACTCTATTAGTTCAGAACATTGCCACAAGGACTTTGAGTAAGGTTTGGAATAGAAATAAAGTATTTCCAAGGTCCTAAAGGCAGTCGTGCCCTAATGGATAGAGAGTTGGACTTGTAACCCGAAGGTTGTGGGTTCGAGTCTCAGGTCTGGCAGGGATTGTAGGTGGGGGGAGTGAATAACCAGCAATCTCTCCACCCTCAATACCATGACTGAGGTGAGACCCTTGAGCAAGGCACCGAACCCCCAACTGCTCCTTGGGCGCCGCAGCATTGGCTGCCCACTGCTCCGGGTGTATGTTCACTACTGTGTGCATGCACTTGGATGGGTTAAATGCAGAGGACAAATTCTGAGTATGGGTCACCATACTTGGCCACACATCACTTCCCTTTCCCCCCTAAAGACACTGTTTTATTTAACTGTATATTTTGGGACAAGCCAACAAAGCTCCACAGGAAGGAAAGGTGGGACATGATGGGCTGACACCTGGATTGCTACGACCCAATCATGTCACTACAGTTGGGAAGGTGGGAATTAGTAACCCCTCCCCAACGGAAAGGAATAAAAGCTCTCCTAATTGAACACACCCTTGTTCTGAGTTTCTGCCTGACGAGGAAAGAGACAACAGCACAACCAAGGTTATACTTTTGCAAGTAAACCTGCCCAGCACGATTCTTCAGCTGTACATTGCTCTGCCGAGGATTTAAGTTACGGCCACCAACGCCTGACCTTCACGACTCCTGCAGTTGCATCCTTCAGTCGACAAAGAATCTGCACGTCTTCCATCGCCTGACCTACAGTTCTCTGAAAAACACAAGGACCTTCAAGGACTCAGCGCTGCTGAAGGACAAGCCAAGCTTTTCCCACTGCAAGCCACCAGGACGCCCAGTGGAAGACATCCACTATCGTCGGACTGATCGCCCAACAAAGTGAACGTAAATATAAGCTTACAAAACCTCTTTCTAAAGGCCTTGGCACTAGGTTTTTGCTTATACGTGATTGTTTCCTGTGTAGAGACTGTTCATCCAGGGTCAGCTTATAACAGATAGAAATCTTACATACGTTAGGCTATCTGTAGTAACAGCAAATACCCATTTGCTACCAACCCCATTGTCCTGACCAACCCATAACACTCCTTACAGTACAACTCTCTCTCATTGCTTCGCCCAATAAATTCAGTTTCATTGATGTTTTTGTGTGTTAGACTGTAGTTATTTTTGAATTGTTGACTTCAATTATTCTTTAATAGTTCTAATCATTCTTCATAGTAGTGTATAGCGTGGTGTGATATTTTTTTTACTCTTGCATGTCTTTTGGTCAATAAATTCACTTTTATTGCAACTGTGTTGTTCTTGTGTTGAAAATAAGAGGGTCTACAAGTTAAACGTAATCTCACAGATCCTTCAGATAACAACTTCCTGCTGCTTATATAATTCTGATTTATCAATCTTCCATGATTGTCTTTTATTGTCAAGCTGTAAACTTGGCTGGTGCCCCGTAAGAAAGGGAGGAAGTATTTTACCTTCTCACACTCAGGTTAAGTGACGTATGACCAAAGCTCAATATTAATACTAAATATGAATATTCAAGCCCAAAAACCATTACAAAATTGACTGTGAATCTATGCGAAAGATTCATTGTACTGCATATGTTAATGTCATGTAATGTCAAGTAATTTCAGAGGTGGAGCAAATTATTATATTTTTCATAAAAAGGTTATGGACATTCTACTGTATAAACACAGTGACCATTTTTTGCTTTTCAATTGCATTCATCGATTAATCATTCACAGCAAAAATGTATATTAACGGGATAGTTCACCCAAAAATGCAAATTTGCTGAGGTCAAAATGTAGATGAGTTTGTTTTTTCATTGGAACGGATTTGGAGAAATTTAGCATTACATAATTTGCTCACCAATGGATCATCTGCAGCGAATGGGTGCCATCAGAACGAGAGTCCAAACAGCTGATAAGAACATCACAATAATCCACAAGTAATCACCAAGACAGTCAATCAGTTAATGTCTTGTGAAGTAAAAAGCTGTGTGTTCATAAAAAGCCATTATTAAGACGTTTTAACTTCAAAATGCCGCTTTTGGCCAAAGTTTTAGGCCATAATCCATAATAATGCTTCCTCTAGTGAAAAAGTCCATCCAATGTTGTCCTTTCACATCAAAATCCACTAACATTTGTAAACAGTGCTTGATCTGTACATATTTCTCTCCTGATTCAGACCAGATGGATTTTTCACTGAAGAAAGCAACATTATGGACTTATATTTTAGCCAGAAGCAACAGTTTGAAGTTAAAAGTGTCTTTATGATTAATCTGTTTATTACAAACAAGCAGCTTTTCACTTCATAAGATGATAATTGATGGACTGGAATGGTGTAGGTTACTTGTTGATGAATTATTGTGTTGTTTTTATCAGCTGTTTGGACTTTCATTCTGACGGGACCCATTCACTGCAGAGGATCCATTGGTGAGCAAATGATGCACATTAAAGCTAAATTTCTCCAAATAAATTTCTTTGCATCTTGGATGGCCTGAGGGTGAGTATTTTTTCAGCAAACATTCATTTTTTGGGTTAACTATTGCTTTAACAAAGCCGGTAGTGTCTAGCTAATTTTGTGATGACTTAAAGACTTGATTATTGTGCATATTGCCATTTAATGTGCTTGTTTATTGAACATCCGTGTCAGTCATATTGCTGGGTTATCAGGTGTTGATTTGTGCTTTTTCTGGATTCTGTAAAAACAATAAGCCATCTGCTGAAGTGCTTTTTCCATGGTTAAGAGGGTAAATCCACTTCATATTGGGCCTAACAACATACCTTAACAGAGGTAAATCATTGTCTCTCATGGTTTATTGCTTTTATAGCATCCACAAAGTCACAAATCAACAACTACTGACTAATAAAGTCTTGGAGGTCATATGCGAGGGTGCGGAGGGCTGTGGAGGATGAAGCGTAGAATGAGAAAATCAAAGCCAGCTGCAGTACATAAAGAACATGAGCACTTGTTTGTATCTTGAGCCTTAAAAATCCCTTTGTGATTGGCAGATTGTCTCCGAGACCAAGAAAGCTGTTTAGCGCAGCCATCACCGATAATCCTGTCACCTCAACCCTGTCACCTTTAAATAATGTTTTCATCTCCTGGAAGACAACCTGCCAACACCAGAACCAGCTGACGTGTCCTGTGTCCAGTTATTAGCACTGATTCGAAACCTAGTTAGCTGCCTTATAAGGTACGCTGTAAAAAAATATTTTTCGAAATATTACAAATTATTATTATTTTTATTCTAACGCTTGCTTTTTTTTGTTTATTGCATTGCAATTTTCATATAATCACATCATCAGTGATTTTTTTTTCTCATTGTTGCCAAAAATAAAAAAATAAAATAATAATATAAAAAAATAAAATAATAATACAAATAAAAAATAAAAATAAAAATAAAAAAACGGTTCTGGATTGCTTTTGCGCATCAATATAATTTACCAAAAAATGCATGTACCCACTCTATCTGCAGTCTAATGTGAAACTGTGCATTAGTTGAAGTGCTGCTTGAACTGAAAGCTAAAGACTGACACAGCAGATATGTATTATGAAGCATATAAATGTGCTGCGTCAGTCCTGGCACTGTAAACCTATCTGAAATTTGTGCAACGTTTACTGTATTGACACTATGTGCTTTGTTCTATTTATAATACAAACTACCATTCATAAGTTTTTAAGATTTTCTTTAAAAGAAACATACAGGCCTACCTTTATTCAGCAAGCACAGATTAAATTGATTAAATCTATTTTTAAATCTTGAAAGAAGTATCTTATAGTCGCCAAGGGTGTATTTATGTGATTAAAAATTAAAACATAAAATTAACAAAATTGTGAAATGTTGTCATAATTAAAATATCTTTTTTATTTGACTATATTTTCAAATTTAATTTATTTCTGCAATGGCAAAGCTGAATTTTCAGCAGGCATTACTCTAGTCTTCAGACAATTATAAAAAGACAGTTATAATGTTACAAAAGATTTCTATTTCAAATAACTTTTGAACTCTATGTATCAAAAAAAATCCTGAAAAATATGTTTCTTGTTTTCCAAAAAAAAACAAACAAACCCACAAATGTTTTCAACATTGATTATAAGAAATGTTTCTCCAGTTAGCATATTAGAATGATTTCTGAAGGATTGTTTTCAATTACATATTAATAGAACTAAAATAATTTTCACACTGTAATAAAATTTAATAATATTACCATTTTTACTATATTCGTGATCAAATAAATGCAGCCTTGGTGAGCATAAAAGACTTCTTTTGAAAACATTCTGACCACAAACTTTGAGAAATACATTTGTTTATTATAATTTTGTAACATTTTGCATTCATGTTGTAAAATATGGATTTGCAATTGAACAAAATGATGTTTTTATCCTTGTTGGTGCATGTGGGTGAACATGTCACGGTGCACACACGAGGGAGGACACAGGAACAAGCGGACGAGGACGTTAACTCAAATAACAGTCTTTAATTGACATCAGGGCAAGACAAGGCAAGGGGGCGCTCAGGACAGACACGGACAGGAACACAGGACGGGGACCTCCAGAGCAGAACAGACGGAGGCCCCGGCGGAGCTGGGAGCTCTGGAGGCCATGGCGGTGCAGGGAGCTCAGGAAGCCATGGCGGAACAGGAGATTCAGGTGGCCATGGCGGATCAGAGGAATCCAGGGATTCAGGCGGCCATGGCGGAACAGGAGATTCAGGTGGCCATGGCGGTGCAGGGAGCTCCGGAGGCCATGGCGGAGCAAGGGGCTCAGGAGGCCATGGCAGGTGGTCCTTCGTGGCCGTGGCCTCGTTCCTCGGCCCGCCCACTCCACCCAGAGCTCTCCTACCCCCCCACCAAAATTTCCTTGGGGAATCCAGGGGGTATCAGGAGCCCACCGGGGCTAGACACACAAGACAGTATATAAGACATACACGGCACTCCTGGCCGTGTTGTGGACTAGATCCACAGAGAGGGTAGCGGCGACCGACGGGCATGAGTCAGCGGCAATCCGGCGGGCTTGAGTCAGAGGCTGGCCGGCGGGCATTGAGTCAGAGGCGGGTCGGCGGCGTGAACAGGGGAGCCGCGGACGGCGGCGTGATCTCCCGCGGACGGCGGGCTGGGGGAGCCGCGGACGGCGGCGTGAACAAGCGGCGACTTCCATGCCGCGGGGTAGAGAAACAAACAGGAACAAAATAAAACGTGGTGAAGGGGCGCCGCTTACTGTTTTGGTCTGGTCTTCTGTCACGGTGCACACACGAGGGAGGACACAGGAACAAGCGGACGAGGACGTTAACTCAAATAACAGTCTTTAATTGACATCAGGGCAAGACAAGACAAGGCAAGGCAGACACACAGGAACACCGGGAGTAACGAGTAGACCAGACGACACGAAACTGAACAGGCATCAACTTAAATACAACGGGTAATTAACACAAACACACCTGGAACAGAATTAACTAATAATCACATCAAACAAGGACAGGAAACAAACCAAATAAGGGCACAAGAGGCAAGAACACATGACCCACACACACAACAGAACCCTGACAGAACAATATTAAGCAATATTATTCTTACTTTTCATGATCTAATAATAAAAAAAGTATGGAATTTTCTGTTTCACTCCATCACGTTATACATAGAGGTTAAATGCAATGCAAATACTCTATATGTTGTCTTAAAAGATGAAATATCTTTATCCACTCCCTGTAAATCCTATTTTGCATTATAGGCCAATTTCAACCTCTCTGTTTACACATACTAAAGGTCAGAAGTTCATGATAATATGTAGCGGCAGCTTTCACATTAAATTGTCAGTAATGATGCATTAGGTGAGCAGACACGATATTAAGCATTGCTGAGTCATAGCTCTGAGTGGCTGAACACCAGCAATGACTGAATCTCCGCTTCTATTCTTACAGACATTGCAGTGCACATGGACAGTGGTTGGACAAAATAATGTGAACATCCATAATTTTGGAGAGAAGAGTAAGAAGCAGATTCCTTTTTTCAATATCTCTGAAACAACTGACAGTTCTGGTGTTCTGGTACAACATTCCACTGAAGACTATTAAAAAGTTGTATGAATGTCTATGAATTTTAAGAAGATGGTGGTAAAACACCTCAATAAAGAAATATTGACTATTTTTCCCAGCTGTTCACATTATTTTGTCCAACCCCTGTACATTTTCCTTGACTCGTGCTTGTTCACTCACTGAGACCTGACCGTAAAACCTTGAGGTGCCCTAATGTCTATAGTGCACCTGCCCATTCATCTGAACAGCTGAGAGAGCTAATCAGTGTTTTGGCAGCTAAATGTCCTGGGCACAGCACCCAGTTTTAGGTAAAGTTATTTGGCGTGCAGAAAAGCAGGGCACTCTCTGCTTCAGCAACTGCCAGGGTCATTCATCAACACCTGGAATGGAGAACCAGGGCGAATACGGCTTGTGAAATGTGGACTAGGGTGAATGTGAACGATTCTTCCCAGTGCTCCCGTTTCGCGATTTACATTCTTCAAAAGTAGGCCGTAAAATTCCTCTCTGTGTCTGACATTTGCACTCAAGCTTTCTCTGGCTGTTTGTCCGTATCTTAAATTTTCTTTAATCCCCATGGGACGCCATATTACAAAATCCCATAATCGCACGGCTGGCGTGCAGCGCTTATGACGTGTCATCTCAAGCTCAACAGGCTTGGACTGAAAACAAAACAAAACAAAAAAGCAATCATTGTGATAAATTTTAAATACTGTTTCATTTGGTACGGTCCATATTATACATACGGAGAATTGCATGTAATACATTGTATTAAATTCCAAACGGAACACCAATATGTGCAGTATAAATAGATTTAAAGGGAATATGTCTTGCAAAACATAATTTCCCTTGTAATTTTGAAATGAAAGCGTTCAATCAAGAATGTAGATGAAGACATTTAATATGATTACCTCCCTATGGAGTTCAACCAGTTTTGTTATAAAAACCTAAGCAGCAAAAAAACACATCATTCATAAGGACATACATATACATATAATACAGTATTACTGTCATATTTCAATATATTAATGTTTGGCATATGCTCATATAAATATGAGCATATTAACATATTCCACATTAACATATAATTTTCATTTACAAGTCTTATAGGTACACTACCATTCAAAAGTTTGGGGTCAGTAAGATTATTTTATGTTTATACTGTTCACCAAGGCAGCATTTATTTGATAAAAAATGCAAAAAAAATATATATATATATTTTGAAATATTACTACCATTAAAAAGAAGAGTTTTGTGCTTTGTTTGATTTTTTTAATGATTATTTATTGATTTATTTATTTAGTTAGTATGTATTTTAAAATGTAATTTATTTCTGTGATACAAAAACTGAATTTTCAGCAGCCATTACTCCAGTCTTCAGTGTCACATGATTCTTCAGAAATAATTTTAATATGTTGATTTGGTGCTCAATAAATGTTTCTTATTTTTATCAATGTTGAAAACAGGTTTGTGGAAATGGTTTTTAAGGCTTTAATGAATAGGAAGTTAAAAAAAATACAAAAATGATATTTAAAAACAAAAACGGCATTTAATTGAAACAGAATTTTTACAATCCAAAACGTACTTTTCGTCAATTTAATCCATCTTCGCTGAATAAAAGCACTCATTTCTTTCAGTAAAGAAAGAGGATGGATAATGGAAGATATTTGTTGAATGCGACTGGCATCAGTCAGGTGGAAATCAGAACCAGGGCTCCCCAAAGTGCTTGGTCTCATGGACTGTTATTTATGTCCGTATGATAAAGAACAACTACTGATATCCTGTCTGTGCTCCCCTGTCGTATGTTTTACCATTACACAAGGGCATGCATTTTTTTCTTTTCCGCTTGGTTTCACAAGTTTACGAATGAGTGCCAGAGTCTCTCAGCAGGTGAGACGGCAGCTGTTTCGCACCTCACTCTGCCAAAAAACACATCGTGTTGGAGCGATACACACATATGCACCTAGACACACATAAACATAACCCACCGAAAGCCAGAAAGCATACAGAAGAGTCAGCATAGCTGGACCTCCTGCCGGAATAAATCCGGATATCTGAGACATTTGGAGGTGATAATATACACCTGGTAGAATGGGAGAAATACAAGTGTAAAAAAAAAATCACAGTACAGTATTATGATAATGTCAGCAAACTTATATTTAGTTTTGTCTATCATGTACTGACTCAAGGCTTTCATAATGAATGGTTTTCTGTCTTTAAAGGCTTAAAATGCTGTGCTTGTGTTTTAGCAGGAAAGCACAGATGTCACTTATCTTTTATCATTTTTTTAAATTCATCGCAATTAATCAAATCTTTTATATCATATTAAAAGATTAAAAATTTGATTTGTGACCAAGAGTATCTTTTTGTGTGTTATGAGTGAGTCACTGAATCATTTACTTAACCAAGTCATTTACAACTACAACTGGTCTTACTATCCTTCGGTATTATCTGTTATTTTAATTGTGTACAGTCATTTTTCCACACTATTTTGTGGCTATGTCCTGGGCTGAGAGGGTTCACGGGAGGGCTGGGACTGTCACTGCTGTTCAGTCAGTGTGTTTATCAGGCTACAAGAGCATGACAGCTTGTATGCTTCATTACGGCTTCAACCGCAGCATCGAGTGGCAGGTGGCTGTGTGTGCTTCCTGCCCGCTCTCTCATTCACACATACGTGACAATACACATACGCAGTCTGTCTCTATTTCTGACTCACTGTGTTTCTCCTGTCACCTGTGCTGCTCATTAGTGGGAGGTCTTTTGTTTTTCCTCCAGAGGTGAGCGAGTGAGGACTGGTGCTGAGAGCTCTGCCATTCTATGGGTGCCAGACTGTGTCATCCTGAGATAACCTACACGCTCTGATTCCTGCTCATTTTGTACAGTGGTCATGTTTCCTCACCTTTGAATGAAATTTCACATACATTCAGAGTGTGAACTAAGAGGTCGGCTACATTGTTGTTATTAATATGCATTGAGGATTATATCACTTTTACACCCTGAAATGAAAGATGGATTATTACCTTGGCCAGTTATAGATAGACAGACAGACAGGTAAATACACAGATATTTCTAGATAGATATCTTGACAGGCAGACTAGACAGACTAGACAGATAGATAGATAGATAGATAGATAGATAGATAGATGGTAGACAGGTAGATACATACATTTCTAGACAGACAAGAAAAAGGAGTGCCAGAGAAGTAGATACACATACATTTCTATAAAGACAGACAGACAGACAGACAGACAGATAGATAGATAGATAGATAGATAGATAGATAGATAGATAGATAGATAGATAGATAGATAGATAGATAGATAGATAGATTTCTATAAAGACAGACAGGAAATTGATAGACAGACAGGTAGATACAGACAGATAGATTGATAGACAGAGAGACAAGTAAATATAAAGACAGACAGACAGATAGACAGACAGACAGACAGATATGGAGTGCCAGAGAAGTAGATACACAGACATTTCTATGAAGACAGACAGACAGACAGGAAAACTGATAGATAGACAGGTAGATACAGACATTCCTAGATGGATAAATAGACAAGTAGATATGCAGACAGACAGACAGACAGTCAGACAGATAGGAAAATGGAGAGACAGACAGGTAGATACAGACATTTCTAGGTGGATAGACAGACAGACAGGTATATATAAAGACAGATAGACAGACAGACAAGAAAATGGAGAGAGAGACAGGTAGATACACAGACATTTCTAGGTGGATAGACAGACAGATAGATAGACAGACAGACAGACAGACAGGTAGATATACAAAAAAGTCCACATGGAGAAACATACAAACAGATAGGCAGGAAAACAGATAGACAGACAGACAAATCCTTGCTTGAACAGGATTGCATTGGATTGTGGGTGTTTAATGTACTGCTTCGTTTGAGTAGGCTTAGCATGCTCTTTTTTTGGACTCTATTTGCAAGTATCTTGTACATTTAAAACTGTGTGCTCAAGTACTCGTAGATGGCCCTGTTTTGATCCAGATAAATCCATCTGTGAAACGTCCGCACACTGGCTTAGCATAAAGCAGAATAGCGTGCATAAATAGAGTTCTTGACTCCTTATCCTTGCATGGAGATGAAACCGGAATAAACTACTGGTTTATAGACCATTGGATGATGTTTGCAAAAACAGGAGAAAAGAAAATCAGCAGGCAATAAAAGAAAGCTGTTGACTGAACTCATTAGAGGATATGTCTTCTCTAAGGTGAAAGCTAATAGTTGGCGGTTCATTCCTATTTGCGTTTGAGGATGAGTTTGTGTGCGCCTGAGCTTGTGTGTGTGTTTGTTCACTGTCGTTGTGCTGGAGTCTGGAGCCGATCACTGGATTAATCAGGCATTTATTCCAAGGAGAATAGCAAACGGATCTGTTCTGTAAACACTTTAGGCAAGTGTCAGAGAGGCAGGCTAAGCCATGCCTGACAGATTGGGCATGTCAAGGCCCCATCACACACATTCTTTACTAGCTTTGAACTAATAATGAATGTGCCCGTCACATGAACCTCCTTTCCACCGTGTCACATTATCAGATGGTCTCCTTCTGCTATATGTTGGCTCAGCCATTTAAATAATCAACAGGATCTCATTAATATTCATAGGTATTCATACAAAACTGTGGCTCTAGCACACATACGGTTTTCACATGGATGGATTGATCAATAGATAGATAGATAGATTTTTTCAGAGCTTAATGTTGACATATATATATATATATATATATATATCAACGTTGGATTGTTTATTGATCTATTGAGGTTCATGGAAATAAAGCTGGTTTTATTGTATTTTTAATAAATGAATTTATTTGAATATATTTAATCTTTTTTAGAGCTTTGATGATGATTAAATTCAAAAACACAGACTGCAAAAGACTTATTAATCCCATCTGGATCAAGTAAATCTGCCATTAATTTGCCTTTCTCAGACAGTTTATCCATTATATTATATTCTTAAAAGTCTCGCTATGGGAAATTTTTTTTTTTTTTTTTTGGCAGTATGTAATTTTCAACTATAAAGATTCCATGTCTGACCAGACTCAGATTCATAAACATTTATATGTCTGAAAAACTGTTAAAAAAAACTTTTATGTTGATTTTGTGCATTTTAGTGACTTTTAGTGCTAGTGTGTTTACAATTTATGTACAACTACCTGAAGAAAGAATGACATCATCCTAAAATAACGCTGCTACCTTTAAATGAGTCATTTTCAGTGTACTCTAATGCTCATGTTTTCACTGTGTTGAGTATCTAAACGCTGCTACAAAGCAGAACTGACCTGCTGTGCAAGCTTATCCATGTTATCATTGCATCACAGAACCTCTTTACTATTACACCCCCCACTAATGCTTTATTCCCCACTCCACACCTCACATGGCACCAAGCCACAATCCCTCATCAGATCAGCCTCAGCTTCGTGGAGATTCAGGAAGGTTACCTTCACAATTTAATCCTTGACTCCATTCTTCTCAAAGGGGGGTTAGATGTTTAGCGAGACGGAGGAGGAGGGCTACACTTTGAGCTACTGTGCTCAGACCCCCTCCAATCCAATGCCATAATATGTCGCTTTTCACTGGGGAAACTAAATGTTCTCTCTTCCTGTTCTTATTTCCAAAGTGTAGCTGCAAGATCTGCTCCATAAGCTCCTAAAAACATTATCCTCCATTATCCATCGCAGAAGGATTACTATCCAAGGAGGTCCATATAATACCTAGAGAAAGCTATTCCCTTTCGTCTCAGCTGGTATAGAAGGTATGTGGTTTGACATTTGCCATATATTGCTATGTTACAGACATTTCAGAACCTGGAATTCTTAGACTTGAAAATAATCAATGGGATTGCGGTCAAAGTCAGACATTGAACTTGATTTTCACCAAATTCAGTGACAAGTGTAAATTGGATGTCATTTCCAAGATGCTGGCAACTAAAAGACATTCCATTTGTTATTTTCCAGTGGAATTGGGAGAATTTTGAGTTTGAGCTGACGATAATTGTATTATGATTGGAATTTTTTGAGGTCGCAAGATACTACTTCTGTACTTCTATACACTCCTAAAAATAAATGCTTGTTACTGCTATTGATGGTTCCATGTAGAACCTTTAACATCCAAAGAACTTTTCCATTCCAAAAAAGGGTCATTAAAGTTGAAAAAAGGTTCTGAAGACAATTAAAATGTTTTTCACACTAAGAAAATCATGGTTCTATTCAGAAATGTTCACTGAGAGGTTCTTTGGAGAACTCAAAATGGTACTTCTATGGCATTGTTTCAGAAACCCTCATTTGAAACCTTTATTTTTAGGAGTGTATTGGCATTAATGGTTCCATGAAGAAACTTTGACATTCATAGGAACTTTTGATTACACAAAAGTTTCTTTATACAGGAAAAAGGTTCTTTAAATCAATGTTTCACAACTTCCTGGAGGCACACCAATAACACATTTTCAAACTTTTTCTAATTAAACACAGCTGATTCAACTCATCAGCTCGTTAGTAGAGAATCCAAGATCTAAAATGGTTCCATGAAGAACCTATAACATCCATACAACCTTTCTGATGCAAAAAAAAAAAAAAAAGTGGAAAAAGGTTATTCAGATTATTAACATGTTCCTCACACTAAGAAAAATGGTTCACTGGGGAACCAAAAATGGTTCTTCTATTGCATCTCTGCGAAAACTCTCTTTTGGAACCTTTATTTTTAAGAAAAAATGGTTCTTTTAAGAACTGTTCACTGCAAGGTTCTTTTGGGAACCCAAATACGGTTCTAAACCTTTATTTTTAATTGATATAGTGGCTACCTGAGCCAAGCCTTGATTCGTTGTTACTACCTATTAGCATTGTGTTTGAAACATGCATGGTGCGCTAGTCAAAGTAATTTTTCTTTTTCGGAGATGAACTGGGACATTGGCTGGGGCTCTTGAAACAGCAGGAAACTGTTGTGGCTTTTTATAGTGAACGTGACAGCTTGATATATAGTTTTTGTTTATTCATATAAACAGAACAGCAGAAAGATGCAGTCGTGACCTTAAAAATCATCAATAGATTGCTGCCTGACTTATCTAGCGGCCTCAGTAGGCACGCTTATTGCCTTTGTTATATGGACAGCTTTAGAACCAAGGCTTACATTTCTTCACCAAATCCCTCTGCATGCATTCTGTGGTTCCAATCCAATATAGGATTGAGTTTAAGCTTTTTGCTGGACAGGGAATTGGAAGTTACTACAAAACTGTGTCACGGTCAGCTATGGTAAATCAGAAACGCAGTATGGGGCTGTTTAATTCTGTGCAGCAGTTCTAAGTCCTCGCTTTTGAATTACATCTGGGACTTAAGATAATGTCATCATAATGTTCTTCTAGTATAAGGACTAGTCCACAACGCAGCTTATATACATACAGTATAGACCATCTGAATGCCACAGTTTGTTCTGTTTGTAAGTTGTTTAGGGTGAGATTATGTGAAACAGATTCAGAATTGAACTGAAGAGGCATTTTAAATTCCAATCCAGTTCCTGAATTTGAATTATATTTGAATTGAAGTAGCAAACAGGATGCCATATTGCAATCTGAATGTAATTAAAATTAATTGAAGTTCAAAGAAATTTAACTGTATTTTTAACCAGAAAAGTAAAATTTGCCTAGACAAAATTTGAATGTTGGCTAGATAGATTGATAGCTATTTTTGAAATGCCATAGAAGTGTGTATTTATTTGATATATTTCACTATAATTAATAAAATATCTTCTTACGTTTCTAAGAATGTCTTACCTGTGTTGAATTTCTTTGAATCATAATTCAGTACATTTCTATTCTTGTCATTCAAATTCAGATTCAACTTCCTGGCTAATTCAGTTTTTTTTTTTTTTTTTTAATTCTGGATACAGTTTGACGCTTGGCTTGATAAGGTTTTGTTTACAAGTTTTTATTATTTTTTTAAAGCTAGATAGAAAAGATAGATTAAAAAAAAAAAGAAAAAAAAAAAAAGAAATTTGTATTTAGTTTATATATTTCACCATATTTAATAAAACAAGCTTTTATAGACCAGGATGGAAGAACACTTTATTAGCTATGCTAAATTTCTTTGAATTACATTTCAATAAATTTCTCTTCCTTCCATTCCAATTTAAATTCCTGTTCAACTTCCTGATCAATTGAATTCAGTTCAGCTATCATTATATCAGTTGGGTAATGTGTTTTATTTGCAAACAGACTGATAATAAAGCACTGTGCTACTCTGTGTAAGTTGCGTAAAGTCAGCCAATCAGATCTGAGCTTACCAATTTGAGAAAGCGATCGCCAGCTTCATGTGCAGTATGCATCATACGGTTGTCATGCCCGTCTGAGACTGAGACTAATGTCCACCCACCTGAAACAATATAAACAGTCCCAGAAGAACCTGTCCAGACAGCAGACACACTCACTACATGATCCTTAAAGCCCCACGGGAATCATTGTACCACAACCAGATGCCTGTCTCTTTATTTCTTAAGAACTACTGAGCTTGCTCTCTTTACACAAATCCCTCCAGTACACCCCGCAAGGGAAGACTCAGAGAGCGGGAAATACAGAGCCTTGAAAGAACATCTCATTTTTCTCTTGTACTTTCCAACCGGTAAATTCTTTTTACATTTTTTCACACAGCTCTGACAAAATAATGGTTGCAGGGGGAGAAAGTTACAGAGCAAGATCCAATTATAAAGGGGCGGTGAAGAACCCCAGACATGACACGCAGTGAACAGCAGATAGGGAGGAGGAGCAGGAAACTCAAACAGGTGTTGAGACTCCTCTTTGACTGAGGGCGAACAGATTGCCTCCATCCTGCCAGCGCTCATCTGCATGGTAATATCAGCTGCCCCCTGCTAACCAGACAAAATGATAAGACCTTCTGCCACAAGCGCTATGTGAAGAAATGCAGCACATAGTTCTGATGGTTGCTTATGGATATACAGCACTTGAAGTCAGTTCGCACAACAGGCATCTTAGTAACAACCCCGGGCAGCTCCTAATCTAACAAACTGACAAGATTGTGGCATTCCAGTTACTGTGTATGCAAATTCTGGAACAAATATATTCTAGCAAAAAAAGGTGGTACTTCCTTTCCTAAAGCTGTCATTCCCCCCCCCCCCCATGTCTCTCAAGCAGCGTGGACCTCTAGTCACGGTGAACACTGATTAACCAAACAAAGACAAAACTTTGTTCAGTGAGTTATATTGCTGTGGAGTCGATCAATTTGCAGACAAAACACTGAAAATAGTCTTTCCATAAAAATTTAATTGGTCAGCAAGTTCTGGAAAAGATGATCTAGGACCTCTAGGAGTCTTGCTTTCATGTCAAATTAAAATATGACTGACTAATTTACATAAAATAGAGTTACTTGCCAGTCTTGTAATAACGTCTACCTCCTTTTTTGCCATCCCATGTTTATCTAGGATAATTAAAGACTTTTTTTTTCAGACTTCCATTTGGCAATGCATATGAGGAATGCTAAACGTATAATGAACAAAATTACTACATATCTTCACATTCTTGGGATAGGTGCTGTTTTGCTGAAAGACAAAGGCAAACTCAGCTTATATATGGTAAGAGACACTATGATCTGTGCTGTTTGCTTTATTAATGGGCAAAATAGCTAAAAAATTGTATTTTCATAGATTTTATATATATATATATATATATATATATATATATATACTGTATATATATATATATATATATATATATATGTATCAGTCTTTGGTGTCATCCTTCTCTGTTGAAGTCCACACTGCCAAATCTTCATACTTCCACAACAAGATCAACAGCGCTCCAGACACACATAATCTTCAAAAATTCTCTCCTCTGTCCCCCTCCACCACCTCCCACACCTTCTATAACAGCTGATGAGTTCGCCACATTCTTCACGGACAAAACTAGAACAATCAGCAGTCAATTCTCAGCCTCACACACACAGGACCTCCAACCTACCACATCCACGGCTAAAACTCCCATCTTCTCCTTTTGTCCCCTCACTGAGGCAGAAGTATCAAAACTTCTCCTCTCCAGCCATCCTACAACTTGTCCTCTAGACCCAATCCTCTCACACCTTCTCCAAGAAATTTCTCCCACACTTTTACCAGCACTCACGCACATCATCAACGCATCTCTCCTCACAGGCACCTTCCCCACCGCATTCAAGCAGGCTCGGGTAACCCCACTGCTCAAAAAACCTACATTAAACACTTCACTTTTAGATAGCTACAGACCTGTTTCTCTCCTTCCATTCTTAGCCAAAACCCTCGAACGAGTTGTTTTCAACCAGGTATCATTGTTTCTTTCACAGAACAACAAACTGGACGCTAACCAGTCAGGTTTCAGGAGTGGCCATTCAACTGAGACTGCACTGCTGTCAGTCACTGAAGCCTTACAGATTGCAAAAGCTGATTCCAAATCTTCAGTCCTTATTCTGCTAGATCTATCTGCTGCTTTTGACACTGTCAATCATCAGATCCTCCTGTCCACCCTCCCATCTCTGGGCATCACATGGATTCCTCTTCGTTGGTTTGAATCCTATCTCACTGGTAGGTTGTTCAGTGTGGCCTGGCGAGGGGAGGTATCCAAAGCACATCAACTGGTCACTGGGGTTCCTCAGGGATCAGTTCTTGGACCTCTCCTCTTCTCCATTTACACCACATCACTGGGTCCCATCATACAGGCACATGGCTTCTCCTACCATGGCTTCTGCTACAATTGCAAAGATCTCAGGCTGCCTGGAGAACATCTTGGCATGGATGAAAGAACATAACCTCTAGCTCAACCTGGCAAAGACCGAGCTTCTTGTTTTCCCTGCCACTCCAACTCTACAGCATGATTTCACCATCCAGCTAGGTTCTTCTACAATTACCCCATCAAGTTTGGTCAGAAATCTTGGTGTAATCTTTGATGATCAGCTGACCTTCAAAGACCACATTGCAAAGACAGCTCAATCTTGCAGGTTTGCATTGCACAACATCAGAAAGATCAGGCCCTTTCTAACTGAGCATGCTGCACAAGTTCTTGTCCAGGCCCTTGTCATTTCTAGGCTGGACTACTGCAATGCCCTTCTGGCTGGACTTCCATCATGCACAATCAAACCTCTACAAATGATTCAGAATGAAGCGGCACGACTGGTCTTCAACGCACCCAAAAGAGCCCATGTTACACCTCTCTTTATCTCCCTGCACTGGCTACCTGTTGAGGCTCGCATCAAGTTCAAGACATTGATGCTTGCATATCGAACAACCACAGGCTCTGCACCCGCCTACTTCCACTCACTGTTATGAATCTACATTCCCTCCAGAAGTTTGAAATCCGCTAGTGAGCAACGCCTCGTGGTACCATCACAGAGAGGCACAAAATCACTTTCCAGATAATTTTTGTTCACTGTTCCTGGCTGGTGGAACGATCTTCCCACCCCAATCCGGAATGCTGACTCCCTGACAATTTTCAAACGACAGCTGAAAACTCATCTCTTTCTACACTATTTGACTTGATTCTAAAATTTATTAAAAAAAATAAAAAAAAATATCATTATTTATTCCTTACCTTTCTGGCTTGTAATTATTTGGAACAATGCCTGAAACTTGATATTATGAGCACTTCCTGTATCTGTCTGCCTCTTTAAGATGAATCGCTTATGTATTCCCCAATTGTAAGTGATTGATGGTGAGAAATTTTTAAGCCTGTTCAATTTTTCACACTGTATCACTGCTTCTGTTTCTATTATTCAAAGTTGTAAATAAAACGATTAAAGATAAAAAAAAGATTATTGCAGTACATTTTACAAGAAAATATTGTTTTCATTCGATAGATAGATAGATAGATAGATAGATAGATAGACAGACAGGTAGACAGATAGATAGATAGATAGATAGATAGATAGATAGTTTTATCTTTCTACTTGAAAATTTCACTTTTAATTCAATGTGTTACTTGCCATTTCTTTGTAGTTATTTGTGAAAATGACTTGCCATTTCTGAGTGAAAATTGTTTTTACACCATAATTCAGTGTACAATTGTCCTTAAAGTTTGTTATTGCTGGACAAGTACACCCATAAAATCATTGCTAAAATCATTTTGGCTCTTTAGTTGGCTTGGCTCTCTTGTTCTCTCTTTTTTCAGTTCACAGCAATTTAATGATGAGTGTAGAATAAATTTTTTATTCCAGACAATTTGGCTTTTATTTGCTGTTCATTCTTGAAATTGTGTGTAGTCGACTACCTTAACAGAAGTGCATTTTTGTCTGCTTCTTTTCCAATTAGTAATTCTACTGCTAATGTTCAAATGTGTGTGCGTGTGTGTCATATTCGCTTACTCATCAGTATGCAAATACCTGCCATACTTTACCACTTGTGGCCAATAATTAGACTGTGCTGAAGACATTTGGTCTGCAGGACACAATCAACATGACATAGCGCAGAGTATAAATGAGACTGCTGCTCAATCCCCAGGTCCTTACTCGTTTTGCCTGAACTCTTTTTTTTTCTGCTTGTCTTGGACAGTGGCTGTGCCGGAGGGCTGAGGAGGAGATGATGTGACTCAGGGAGATTTCTGCCTGGTTGCTCTCTGCAGGCTGCGTGAAGGGGAAGGTAACCAGCAGGTGGGCTGAGGCTTGAAGGAATTTTCCTGCACATGAAGGAAATAGAACAAAATAGTTTCTGTGTCACAGTGAGCAAATAGCACCCTCAATCAGGGAGCACATGATCTGTCACACACGCTGAACTTGAACATACACAAGCACACACATCCAATGCATCTGTACTTATGATATAAAACTCCCTCTTAGCCCTGCAGCTGATGCTATAGTGATGCACTGATACCTGTGACATTTCATGCCCAGCAATACCCCTCTCCCATAAGCATGGACTAGATAGATAGATAGATAGATAGATATAAATATAAATGATATCATAGAATATGTATGTATAAATGAGATAATGAATTTGTATATATACCCCAAAATGACATCTATGTAGAAATTATCTAAGTTATAAGTAAATAAAATTGTAATATAAACTATTTTTGATCTCTCTCTCTCTCTCTATATATATGATATAATTGATGTAATTACACATGCACAGCATGTATATATACATAAATTAATATATGTGTACAAATATGTAAAATATATATGTGTAAAAATATCTATCTATCTATCTATCTATCTATCTATCTATCTATCTGTGGAAATAAAACAATTTCCATTTTTTTGGGAAACTTAATTCTTTTAAGAAAAGAATTCTTTTAAGAAAAGAAAAGACGTTTTCCAAAATGCTCTTGGGAAAATGCAGTTTGAAGATTCATCAAAAAATTTCTTTTACATTCCATTAAAAAAAATAGCAGCATATGGGTTTGGAATAACATGAGGGTGGGAAAAAATGACAGGAAAAACCTTTAAATCCAGGAGCAATGGATCTACAGTATGAGCATCTCTAACATGTAAAGAAAGAAAACCTCATCTTAGGCTGTGTACTTTTTTGTTCTATTCATACTGCATAAAATTACAGCTAGTTACACTCCATCAGAGTCATTAGCATCCTCTCCCTGTCTTTCTAAAAACAGAATATTGTACTGTGCAGACGCATAACATGATTACAAGAGAGGCAGTCTCAAGAGAACAGAAGCTCAAATCAGCAGCGTGAAAGTGTCCCTCAGGGGCTATAGCAAAGGTGTTTCATTCCCTCTGATGATGTGACAAGATATAGCACAAAAGAGTGCAGGTCATGTGTGTGTGTGTGTGTGTGAGCACAAGCACATGGGTGTTGCGTAGTGGATGTCTCACATCTGTTTTTGGATAAAGGGGGGAAAAGAGAGAGTGTTTTAATTATCATATTAGTCATTAAAAAAGAGACACTGTCTCGAGGGAAATCAAACAGTTACTGATTCTTTTGCTTCTAGTGAAGGCGGCCTTCCACAACTTTTTTTCTGTCCACTAGGTCTGTCTGATTTGTCTGTTGCATCAATTACCGTAGTTTGGTTCTGACAGATTCCCAGCAGAAGACACCAGGGAATATGGGGAAGATATTTATCAGTATGTTTGTACTCTGTAAAGAGCTGATAATTAAATGAGAATCGTGTTTTCACCATTACATGTAAAGGTGACATTTTAACCCTTTTGCTGTGCTGAAAATCCTTTACCTAATGACTGGCCTTTTAAAAACTGCTTGTAAAACTCTTATTATGCTATGTTGTCAGCAAATCTTGGATTCAATCTTTTTGACAACTTGTTTTCTTCCAATTAGCACAGGTCTTGTATGTCTTTTTGAAACTGATTGATTATAGGCCTCATTAATCTCAGTTTATGCACCTCAGTTTTTGAGTGAACATTGGCAAAATGATCCACAAATAATGCTTTTCTTCACTCAAAAATGGATGTGAGGTCTATGATTTAAAAAAAAAAAAAAAAAAGTGCTAATTAAAAGAAAACAAATTGATGCAAAGATTATAGCATTATATAGCTAATAATATAGCATTCTTGGAAATTTCTAAGCAATTTTTTGCAGACTGGTCATTTTTGACCAGGAACACCACAAGGTATGGAAAACAAATCCTAAAATAATAAAATTTTATTCAGTTTTTCTTCAGAAGTTGTAATGCCCTGTGTAAGTAACATCAGTAGGTTTTAGAAAATATTGTTACGTTCCTATTCCCCAGTCTAGGGTTGGGGAGTGGGAGTAACAGGTTTAAGTAAAACTAATAAGGAAGAAATATATAAAACGAGAAGGAATCACCCCAATCCTCTGCCCCAGAAATGCAACAACCACTTAGCTTTGACAAACTTTATTTATTTAGTAGAGCAAGGATCATGGAAGCAATAAATGTTTTCAGGAGAGGGCCTGGCCAAAACAACAAACAAAACAGCAGATAACTAACAGGAGGAGTACTAAATAACCTATCCAGGTAAAAGAAAAGAAATCAACAACAAAAGCTTTCCTCAACTCCCTCACTAACCAAAAACAGGGATAAACAGGAGCACAAAATAAAATGGCACCCTCTCCCTACAGCTTCCCACTTAATCATAAAGCAAATAAACAAACAAAGAAAATTACAATACCTTTTAATACCTTAACACAGAACCTAAGTAAAAGTAGACACACTACCTGTCTAGATGTTCAAAGTTTGCACCACACTCAACAGACAAAGATTTAAACAACACCCAACACAAGTCTGAAGCAGAGGAGAAGTGAACCTTCTCCAGCAGTGTTCGCTCTGCTCTTTTATAGCCACACACTCCACAGCACACTCTGATGTTCACCACCTGTGGGCAATTTGTAACTGCCAAACGAGCGGAGAGAGAGAACACAGGGGAAACATAACCACACCCAAAGGGGCGGGAAAACACACTTCAACAATGAATTTTTAAATACATACATCCTAGGGATGTAACAATATTAACTAGCATTTTCAGAAAAAAAAAAAAAAACAGACAACAACACAATAAAAGGGTTAATCAGTCCGTATAATTATACAAATTCATAACTATTCGATTCATATCTATAATTTCAGGGTTTTAAATGATCTCTGTCTGCAAACATGGCTTTGTACTGGCAAATCAGAATCCTCATAACGGCTTTCAGAGTGAAATAAAATAAGTGCTAATTCAGCTAAACAAGAGCTTGATTATGGGATGATCAGCAAGGGGGGCATTTTATTTTGCAGGGCGGATGCTGATGGGCTAGTTAATGCTGAGTGGAAGTGTTTACACTGGAAGGAGAACACCCACAATGAGAGGTAATAAAAAGAGTACAAATAAGGAGATTTCATGGCCATTTTGTAGCTCACCCTGTAGAGAAAGCATAACGTGTTTCGCCTTGCTTCAAGTAAATGACGGTACTGGAAGTGCTGGACTGAATAATCCATAGCAATATAGTGTTCAGTGCAACAGCTCCCCCATCTTAAACAGACTTCTTGCACGCACGCTGTGCTTCGAAATAAATTGATCCAGCCCATAAAGCCATTTTAATGAAATGTTCTACTTGCATGCAGTTACACTGAGCGAAAGGAAATGACTGGTCGTTATTTTATGGAGCGAGCTGACGGCAAAACAAATAGTAAATTGCCCGGGCAATCAACAGAGTGAAAAAGTCAAATACTTGTCAAACTCTTTTCAAGTGTGTACAAATGGTTTTAATGAACGCATGGTGGTCTTATGTAAAAGAAGTGGGTGGATCATTTACGATTCATAGACTGTTCCATGAGGACCTCAGTGTGAGATTACTTTGAACTGTGGCGTCAAAGGAAAAGTTCAAACACTGTGGACAACTCTTTGTGGGTGGGGGTGGTGGGGAATTCCGGTGTCTAACAGATACATTTGGTTTATGATGCATATACACAAGCAGCAGACTATTTATTCCTTTGCTATTGGACTATTGTAATAGTGCCAAGTAAATATTTCTACTGAAATTTTGCATTTTTTCCCCATATAATACTGTTGAACTGACACTACAATATTTACAGTATGTATTTGTGTGTTTTACAATTACTTGTTTTAATATATTTTATATCTTAAAACATTATTTTTTCTTTTATCCTTGTATTTTATTTTTAATATTATATTTTTTCCCTTAAATATTAACATATAGTATTGTCTGTGAACAGTGCACACACAGAAAATACTAACACACACACACACGTGTATGTATGTGTGTGTATATATATATGCACACACTCACACAATTATATATTATATAATTAAAATATAAATTCTATATAATTTATATAGTACAGAACTTATAAATATTATTTAAATACATACTACTACTACTAATAAAATAATATTAAATGTTGTTTTTTTTTTTACATTTTTTTTACTACCCAAAATATTACATCAAGACTACATAGAATTATATTTAATATAATTATTATTAATAATATTATTATAGGTATTATTATTTGTTTAATATTATTTATGTTTTAATATATTTAATATATTTTAATTATTATTATTATTCATTTTATATATATTTTAAATTTATTATTATTATTATTATTATTTTACAACCTCAAATATTACATTAAGACTTAAAACAGTCGTGGACTATATGTGGTCTCAAAGATATGAAGAAAAACACTGCAAAAACAGGCGAAATCGCTGTCCATGGTGCTGAATCAACATAACCCTTCACCACACAAACCCGCATTAAGTGGTTTATGGACAGTATTTATGTTTACAGCAGCAGTTAGACCTGTATACACAAACTCGCCTGTAGGAAACCTGTTAATAGTCATGATGACATAGCGTTTGATGGCCATTAACTCAGAGTGTTTTAAATTACGGCACAGAACGCAAGAGTTGCATCGATATCGACAGCTGAAACGTCAAGCAATATGTAATGAGTGAACTCTTGACGCAGAGGTAAATGCAGCGTTGATGCTTTTATTGGTATGATCGTGAGTAATCGATCTCCTGCCCCTCACAAACACAAAACGAGTGTGGAAGCGGTATTTCAGCGGCAGCACCTCAAATCTTTATAGCTTAATCAGCTGCAGCTCCATTCACTGGCGTCACCGCATTCACTGCGTGGAACATTTCTGCACGCGGACCACGTAAGGTTCATTCTTAATCCCGACCATCTGCTGGATTTCCGTGGACGGGACTGAGAGTTTTGCGTTGAACGGTAGTCAGTGACAGACAGTAACCTGTCCATGTATGGCAAGCCGGATGAGCGTTTATTCCTTTAAACGGATTATTCTCATTTTCTAGTTCTATTAAATGAGTCAGTAAAAAGCTACCTTCTTGCTACTGATCTATCCAAATAGTGACAAGTAATTTCTACTAAAATCCCCCCTTTTTCATTTAATGCTGTTGATCTGTGATGTCAACTAGTTAAAGTATGTGTTTTAGTTTTACTAGTACCTGTTATTTAGGCATTTATAGTTTAAGTAACTGTCCCAAGCCTCACCAGAATGTATGTCTAGCTTTAAAATTAAACCATTTTCATGCATAGAAGTCACTACAGTGGACAGCTATTCAAAAAGCTGTTTTTTAATGCATTTGCATGGGCTATTATGGCATATTTGCACATCAACCACTAGAGTGGTCACTAGTGCATCATCCTTTAAACTGCCACCTAGTGGTAAGCCGTTATTTGTTTTTTTTTCTCCAAACCCAGATGGCTGACACCTAGTCAGAAATGCCAAGATGCTTCAGAATATCCATCCATTCTTTCTCACTCTTGCTGATAAAAAATGTTGTAACATCAAGTAACATCTAAGGAGTCATATTGCTGTTAAATTTTCCAAGTATTGATTTAAGAATGTGAGAAAAATCTGATTAATCATCTGTCAACTCTCATCTGTCCTTATTTTTTAAATATATTTTATAATTTTCACATGATTTTATATCATTTTATTCATTGATTAGTTAAATACACACAGTATTACTGTGTCAGTGCTGTATTAGGATTAAATGTGTAAAATAAAATAAAAGTTCAAATCTTGTTTTTCATGCCCTAAGAGCAATAAAAACACATATAATCTTGACTGAAGTTGCCATAATTCATGCATGAAAGGGTTCATTTAGCTATAAAGTAGCCAGTTTGACATATCATTATGCCAAAAGCAATTTTAATTAGTAAGATAAGTTAATAGTAACATTAGATTACTAGTAACAATTGGTATAAACATAGTGTAAAAATTAATTGGACCAATGATGATTCTGAAAGAAAATGCTAAAGGAAAAATGTTAACTGTTGCTATAGTAATGAACACAACTTTCACATGAATCTGATTGACAGATAAACCATGTGCTCCTATTTCAGCGTGTATATTTAAGATGGTTGTTTTCATACATTCCGTTTTATTTCTGTGTGTTTAAAGTGGCGAATTAATTTGACCAACTTGAACATGAGCGAACTCTGCGGAGAAAAAAAAATCACCTTTTTCCTGATCACTGGAATGGCTGGATTTCATCTGCAAAATTTTACCAAGCAACATAAATGTGACCGCACCTTAATAGTATCTTATGAAACGTTTGCCAATGAAATTAAAAAGCCTTAGGCCCTGTTTACACTACTGCGTTTTTGTTTTAAAACGCATAACTTTTGCTATGGTTATGCCTATTATTTACACTACTCTGACCCTCAAAAACTGAGACTTTTGAAAATGCCGCAGACCCCGTTTTAGTTTGAAAACTCCGGGGTTGCGTTTCAGTGTAAACGGACCAAAACGGAGACTTTTGAAAACGATGGCATGCCTGCCAACATTTGCTCTGCATAGCCTTGACAACCGTGTAAACAATAACATCATGGGCATTGTTGTACCCATAGATATGTATAGATTCCCCAATGGACCGCTCCAAGCACATAGACACATCTGCCATCTAAATAATATGGAATCTACCTATACATATCTATGGTTGTACCTGAATGAATGGTCACGTGACATGAGTTTTAGGTTGTGTAGTGTAGATGGAGATCGTTTCTGAAACGCTGCGTAAACGTGTAAACGAGGATCGTTTTCATTCTAAAACGCTTTTAAAAATGAAAACGCACTAGTGTAAACGGGGCCTTAGTCGTAACACTGGATAACGTACTAGTTAAAAAAAAGTAATAATAATCGATACTCCTTTGTTCTAAGCAATAAACGCCACAGCAGCTTGCCACAGTCCGTGGTTTTCTTTACCTTTTCCGTAGTCTTCGAGCACTAAATCAACAACACTTCTCACTGAGAGGCGCAGAGTGACACACGTATCAAGTATTGCGAGCGTCAGTCTGAGCCAATCCGTGATGACGTCCTGCTTTCTCTCTCCCAATCCAAACACCAGGAGAGAGAGAACAGCCGTTATACGGATGATCCCAGGCAGCGGCTGGTGCAAAACTAGTTTGTTTAAACAGCTCGACCGTTATGATGAGGATTTTGCTCCCTCTTCCCGCTTCATGGGCAATTAATTAGACCTCCCTTTAAATTTTCAGTATCCTATGTGTGTTATATCGATTTATCGGAGACATTTCGAGTTATTAATCCATCTCCAGTCGCGTGTGGAGAGCGTACGCTGCCTGAGGAGAAGACACTTTTGGTACCTTTTGAATGGAGGGTTGGCGTGGAAGGCAGTCGGTCAGTGACTGTGTGGATTAAGCGGGGAGGAAGTACTTGTAAAGGTGCGGTGGTGAGAAGGTCTCTGTGTTGAGATTTGATTTGACTTCCCGGGTTTAATGCGGACGAAAGCTCGCGCTCGAGCGAGGTGCGTCGACGGGCGGGAGGAGAATGGCACGAGCTTCCGCGCTTCTGAGGGGAAAACAAGTACTTGGCTTTCTTGAGGGGCGTCGGGCACATTGCGCAGGAATTTGACTGTCCCTCAGAGTACGTTTTTGGGGATATCTATCCATTACGTCGAAAGGAAAAAAATCCATTGGATTTTAGTGGCTTTGGATATGGGCTTTGGGGAGTTGGATGCCTTCATATCACACGCACCTTTGAATTTAGTGTGAATCCAGTGGAGCACAACATGGGAAAATATGACAAGTGAGAAGATTCGGTTCCTCTGACCCTCGGTGCTTCAAGCCGGACCGGCGTTCCTTCTGCTAGGTAAACTTTTCTGTCTGAATATTGAATGGCTTTTCACATTGAACTGTCCCTTCTCGACCGCCTTGAAGAATCGGTACTGAGTGTCTGGATCTCTTTTCAGAGTATCTGGAGGGGCTTTGGTTTTTAGGCAAGGTCAATATGTGTCTTAAGGAGAAGGACTCTCTTTTGCTCTCAGAAATGAGAAATAAGTGCATTGAAATGCTTCATAATAGCTTATTGTAGAACATCAGCTTCGTGCATAAAAGATATAGCCATGGCTTGGTCTGAGTGCTTGTATAGTTGAGATAATGGGATGGATGGGTTTGTGTGTGTGTTTGTGTGGTTGTTGGGCGGTGGAGGGGGTTGTGTTGAAAGACTAGATTGAAATCAATTTTTTCATATGCATCCACATCCGTAATCTGCTCTGTTATAAGTAATGGTGACTTTAAGAGTGTCATTCTCTGTGTCATGAGGGTTTTTTTTTTTTGTGAAATATTGACTTGCAGAAGCAATGAAGTAATAGTCTTCAGAATTGGCACAGATCCAGTCGATGATATAGGAGGCGTATCCCAGTCATATGTGCATTCGGATTTCATGTAATTTTTCCGATAAAAGTCATATTTTTATTCACTGCAGGAAGACAGAATAGCAGCGTTGGAACTTGCATTTCATATTCCGATTGTTCCCTTAAAATGTATTTTGTGCGTGGTTAAATTAGCAGGAGTTGTATTCGTAGTTTCATCTTTCAGCAAATGGTTTTAATAATGAATTTCAAGCAAGCAGGGTTAATATTAATGGCTGTAGGAGAGAAGAAATGAAAGAGCATTTTGCAGTGGTCTTTGGTTTATTTAGATGATGTGTGCAGCTCTTTGATTATTCTGAACACCTACATTGAGATTTAGGGCTTTTTAGACAGATTCTTGTCATTGCTGTTTAGGTTTTATCGTCATTTGCTATACACCTGAAACATGTACAGCAATATGAAATGTCTTCATCAGTCTTCATTAAGCTTTCTGTTACCAAAAAAGTTAAATTAACAAAACAATATTGTTGTAAATATATCCTTGCTTTTATTTTGTGATGCTCTGGAGCATTTAGAATTTTTTTGAAGTCAATATGTTTTATTACTTTATATGTTTAAAGTACCAGTTATATATAATTTATGTTCTAAAATTATATTTATATCTAAATTCAAAATAATATATCATAAAGATTTCTTTTATTTTAAGCTGAGTCAAATTCCATCAGTTACTTTGACAAAAATCCTCAATTTGTCTTGAATTACTTGAAATGAAATGCAATTTACTATAGTATATTGTTGTTCCTAAGTTCATAAAACACCAACATACCAAATATGTTGTTTGATATGAAGCTGCTTTATATTTTTGGCCACAATAGTTGAGTTTTCACAGATAGTAGATGGGTAACTGAACTGCAGCACCTCTTCCACTGGCTGGTGGTGCTATAATTCAATTTATGGCTCACACAGCAGCTCTGAGGGCTGAGTGCACTGTCTTCCTGGATAGGGGTGTGGGAAACGATGGCATTATCATGCTGACAAGACAATATGTAAGGAAAGAGGGTCATATACTTTATAATAGGGTATTCATGTTACAGTACTTCTAAAAAACTGCATATTTAATGTGTAATAGTTTTGTGGAACTGCTTAGACCTTATGGTTGAATGTACCCAATTATTTTAACATGTAAAATGTGTAGCATTGATTCCCCTTCTTTACATAACATTGAAATTAGGATGTTTTCCAGCACTGTGGACCAATCCTAAAACTGCTGTGGCTGTCTGTTCTGTTGAATGTGGTGCCAGGATGCCAGAAAGTCCTTCAGACTTGTTTAATTACTCTTGCTGAGCTTAGACCCATGATATGATGAGATGGAGCCAAGAAGCCAGCAAGAGCGCAATGATTCCCACAGCTTGCGTGATTGTTTGAGTAAGGAATTGGAAAGGGTAAAAAGGATTACCACACTCATTGAGTTATTTTGCAGTTCAGAGTAAAACTGAGCTTTCTTTGAAATAATGCAACTAGCAGGCCAGAATCACAGCAGACCTGATACGTGATTTATAGTGGTACAGTAAGCTGTAAGCTGCATGTTTGAGACAGATGTTGTTAAGATCGTTTCAGTCATACAGTTGCATGTGAGTAATTAGGAGACATGTTAACTGTGCTGAGATGGGGAAACCTTATATGCTACTGTTTACGGATGTCTGGAGAAGCAGCCATGTCTCTGGTTTGTTCCTCTGCATTTCTTGCTCCAAATATATAATTGAGAGAAACCTGGAAGCTATGTACACAGTCGAAAAATTGGAATAAATTAAGGATATTTTTTAAATGATTTTGAAGAAGAAGACTCTTATGCTTACCAAGGCTGCATTTATTTGATCATAAATACAGTAATACAGGAATATTGTGAAATGTTATTTTCTATTATTAGTTTCTTTCTACAATTTATTCCTCTGATGGCAAAGATGAATTTTCAGCAACCATTACTCCAGTCTTCAGTGTCACATGATCTTTCAAAAACAATATGCTGATTTGGAAACATTTCTTGTTATTTTATTATGTTGAAAAGAGTTTTTGCTGCTTAATATATTTTTGGAAACTGTGATAGACTACCATTCAGAAGTATGGGGTTAGTAAGACATTTTCCTAAATAAATAAATAAAAATAAATAAATAGCAAGGATGAAGTTACAATAAATACATTTTTAATATTTTAATAAAAATGCTGTTCTATTGCAGAAATAATAACTGATACAAATTGAGCACCAAATCAGCGTCATGTGACACTGAAGACTGGAGTAACGGCTGTTTAAATTTCAGCTTTGACATTACAAGAATGAATTACATCTTACAAAATTTTCAAATAGAAAACAGTTAAATTGTAATAATATTTCACAATAGTACTGTTTTTAATGCATTTTCATCAAATAAATGTAGCCTTGGTGAATATAATAAACTTCTTTCAAAAAACATTTTTAAAAACTGTATTTATTTCAAACATGTGAAATAAATGTATATGTGTTTGTGGAGTAAGAATAATCCTATATTTATTCCTTTAGCTTTTGTGACTTTGTTTGATGTCCTGGACTGCTAGGTTAAATCATCTCTATCAGTCAATCATCCATGTTGTTTTCTGCTTATATTCTGCTCTGACTGGTATGGAGTATTTGCAGGCCTGGGTGGCCAGCTGTTGTGCATGAGTTATGTCAGCTAAAACAATAAAATTAAACCCAATAGATCTGTGACCCAAAATGATGAATGTAAACATGTCAAAATAGATTAGATACTGGATGTGAGATCAAAACTCCACCTTCAGTGCACATTATGAC
>JAFVLL020026678.1:0-23899 GCA_021397915.2 Tor tambroides
AGCCCCTACCAAGTATTGAGTACATATACAGTAAATTAACATACTTTCCAGAAGGCCAACAATTCACTAAAAATGTTTTTTTTATTGGTCTTATGGAGTATTCTAATTTGTTGAGATAGTGATTTGGTGGGTTTTCGTTAAATGTGAGCCTAAATCATCACAATTAAAAGAACCAAAGACTTAAACTACTTCAGTCTGTGTGCACTGAATTTATTTAATACACGAGTTTCACAATTTGAGTTGAATTACTGAAATAAATTAACTTTTCCACGACATTCTAATTTATTGAGATGCACCTGTATGTCCCATTGTGGTTAAACGAGCTGTGGGTGTATGGAGGAGACCCAGTGAGGAAGAACGAAGTGTTCGAGAAGGAGTGTAGGGCTGAATGAGATCTAAGAGATAAGTTGGAGCGAGGTTATGGAGAGTTTTATACATGAGAAGAAGAATTTTAAATTCAGTGCTAAATCTGATGGGGAGCCAATGAAGCATTTGAAGAGACGGAGTAATGTGTTGAATAGATGGGGTCTGGGTTATGATACGAGCAGCAGAATTCTGAATCAGCTGGAGTTTATGAAGAAGCCTGTGTGGTAAACCAAACAAAAGAGAATTACAGTAGTCGATGTGAGAGGTGACAAATGAGTGAACAAGAATAGCAGTACTGTGGGGGGTGAGAGATGAACGAAGGCTAGCAATATTACGAAGATGAAAGTAACAAGACAGGGTTATACTGTTAATGTGAGCTTCAAATGAAAGAGTGCTGTCAAAGATGACCACCAAGTTCTTAACCTGGCGAGAAGGAGAAACAGAGGAACCATCAATGGATAAAGAAAAACTGCAGGACCTAGAGAGAATAGAGTTAGTGCCTATAGAGAGAATAGAGTTAGTGCCTATAAGAAGTACTTCAGTCTTACTACCATTAAGTTTAAGAAAATTGGCAGAGAACCAGGTTTTTATTTCGTGAAGACAGTTAGTAAGGCAGACAGGTGGAATAATGGAGTCAGGCTTAGTAGATACATAAAGTTGTGTATCATCAGCATAACAGTGAAATTTAATACCAGATTTAGAAAATATATTATCAAGTGGGAGAAGATAGATTAAAAACAACAGAGGACCTAGGACAGAACCTTGGGGGATGCCACAGCTAACAGAAACAGGATTTTTTGATAACAGTCATTATGATATTGTAATGCAGTATAAGTCCTGCAAGAAGTCCTGTGCGATAAACCCGAACCCGCCCCACACCCGCAGTAACTAACAGTATACCCAACATCCATCAGAAATACTGCTTTTAGTCCATACCTGACCCCACCCTTAAACCGTGACCCGATCTGCACATGCATTAAATTATTTACATGATGTAGCCTAACACAAGCAATAAAACTAACATTAGGCATTCTGAGTAGATGCAATTAACTGAAGATTGCATTAAACACCACATTACAAGTAAAATAGGCCTAACAGAACAAAGAATGTTTTAATGGGCTATTTAAACTGTAAGCTTTAAGCTAGTAATTTTAGCAGACTCACTTTTAAACTTTTTGCTTTTAAATGCAGTTGTCTCTTCTGAAACTCAGCAGTGTTTACCTGGCCGCTGGTCCTCTTTTTAGTAGTATGAAAAAAGTGATTAAAACTCAAATTGTGAATATATTAAATGCATCAAATGGGCAAAGTGTGCTCCCTTTAATATAATCACTATAGCTGTCAATCGGATGAAGTGCTTCAGACAGAGCGTGAACACAAATAAGGACAGGACCATTTAAAAGCAGCTGTCTTGAGTCGAAATAGCTATTGGACCCACAGTCAACCTGTGCCTACCGCACATCCGACCCGCACCAGCACCGCACCCGACACGTAAACATTATTCAAGTCAAGTCAAGTTGAGCTTTATTGTCATTCCGCTACATGTGGGGACATACACTGGAATGAAATGTTGTGCCTCACAGGACCACGGTGCTGCATAAATACAGACATACATACAATGAAGTAAAACAGTATAAACCTATACACAACTAACCTACTGACCGATTTTGACTAAGTATACTATATATAAATGTTTAGCCTATACAAACTAAAAATAAAAAAGATCCATGTTGGGGGGTCCATGTTTCAGGAGGTCGGGGTTTGCATGGGGTTTCAGAGGGGGGCGGGGTGATTTGAGTTCAGGGCTCTCACAGCCTGGGGGAAAAAGCTGTTGAGCAGTCTGGCGGAGCGGGCTCTGATGCTCCGGTACCGTCTTCCTGATGGTAGGAGCTGGAAGAGACTGTGGGAGGGATGGGTGGGGTCCTTCACGATGCTGTTGGTTTTGCTGGAGCATCGTGCAAGGAAAATGTCCAGGATGGATGGGAGAGGGGCACCGATGATCTTTGCAGCTGTGTTCACTGTCCGCTGTAGGGTCTTGCGGTCTGCTGCACTACAGTTCCCGTACCAGACAGTGATGCAGCTGGTCAGCACACTCTCAATGGTGCCCCTGTAGAATGTGGTGAGGATGGGTGGAGGGAGACTTGCTCTTTTCAGCCGGCGGAGAAAGTGTAGGCGCTGTTGTGCCTTCTTGGAGAGTGACATGGTGTTGGTGGTCCAGGTGAGATCCTCTGTGATGTGCACCCCCAGGAATTTAGTGCTGCTGACTCTCTCCACAGTCGAGCTGTCGATGGTCAGTGGGGGGTGGTCAACAGAGTTTCTCCTGAAGTCCATC
Organism: Tor tambroides; assembly: GCA_021397915.2. NCBI lineage: Eukaryota > Metazoa > Chordata > Actinopteri > Cypriniformes > Cyprinidae > Tor > Tor tambroides. The sequence continues at coordinate 2,696 of JAFVLL020026678.1, forward strand.
ACAACCTTCTTTGTCTTCCCCACATTGAGGGACAGATTGTTAGTGCCACACCATTCAGCCAGTTGTGCCACTTTCTCTCTGTTGTGCGTTTCATCGTTGTTGCTGATGAGACCTACCACTGTTGTGTCATCGGCAAACTTGATGATGTGGTTGGACCTGAACTTGGCAGTGCAGTCATGGGTCAGCAGCGTGAAGAGCAGCGGGCTGAGCACACAGCCTTGTGGGGCACCTGTGCTCAGTGTGGTAGTGCTTGAGGTGTTGTGGCCGACACAGACTGACTGAGGTCTTCTGGTTAGAAAGTCCAGGATCCAGTTACAGAAGGAATTGTTAAGGCCCAGCAGGTTTAGTTTATTTATGAGCTGTTGTGGGATTATTGTGTTGAATGCTGAGCTGAAGTCGATGAACAGCATTCTAACATAGGAGTCTTTATTTTCTAGGTGGGTAAGAGCCAGGTGGAGGGTGGAGGAAATTGCATCGTCCGTAGAGCAGACACACATTAATTCACATTAATGCGCCCCTGTTTACAGTAGATGTACTCTATGTACAAATACTATTATTTGACCTTAAAAATCTCACTTTAACCCTCACATGATTAACGATCTTCAATGGTAATAAAAATACTTTGAAGTATTTGTGGTTAATTTTTTTTTTTTAATTCCCCTATTTTTACAGGAATAATCCTTAAATATTTAATATAATTTTATGTAAAATTACACATTTCTCTGTGAAAATACAGATTAGTTCTGTTTAAAAAACAGAAAATGTATGTAATACGGAAATACAAGCAATTATCTGTAAATTTATTGGTGGAACTTTAAAATACAGAAAATATCTGTAAAACAACAGGTATTTCATCATATAATGAAAAATGGGAAAATTCTGTAAAAAAAAAAAAAAAGAAGTTTTTTTTAACAGTGCACCCAAACAGTTTAAACATTGATCTAACACTGAACTCAAATCGTATAAGATAATCTAACATATTTTTCATGACAAACATTTGTATTGGTGTGAACAGGCCTTTACGCTAGTTTTATGTCTTGTACAGAAGTAACTTGTCAGTTTGAGTCAATCACATCAGGAGTAAAAAGGATTATCCCAGAGGGACAAACTGTTTTTAAAGTTGGAGAAAGTGTGGAGATCATCTGTACTGAAAAACACTTATTTTCTACAAAAGAAAACAGCAAATCATTTACATGCCAAAGTAATGGAAAGTGGGACACCAAACCTGGTTGTGGTAAGTTTATAGGGAAACACTTCTGGATTTGGTGCTGAATTCATTGATTATAAAAATTCATATGAATTCGTATTATCAAAAGCATGTGAATTGTATTTCAGAGATTACATGTGAAGTTCCACATGACCAGCATGTGAGTGGCCCAGAATATTACTTCAGAGGAGACATGAAATTGGGGGCAAAGAGATCCTACAGTTGCAAGTCTGGATATCGTGAAACAGCAGAAGAGGCCACATGTACACGAGACGGATGGACACCAAAACCACTGTGTACTGGTATGTTCAGCTGTGAAGTATTAAAATCTTTGCTACTCACATAATATCAATTACATGATTATGCTGATGTATGCTTTTTTTTTTTTAGAAATGATGTGTGACCCACCAAGTATCCCAAATGCAGAGATTGTGGGAGGTCAGAGAATAAACTACAAAACTGGTTCAAGAATAAAATATAAATGTCGTCCTGAATTTGAACCAGAGCAGCCTGTATACATCACCTGTGATTCCCAGGGCCAGTGGACAGACATACAGCAATGCACTGGTATGATACAGCTTGATCTCTTTGATATAGATAAGCCAATATGTTTTTCTTACAGCTAATAACTGATAAATATAATAAAATAATTTTGGGTGTTCAAAAATAAATTATTTGTTGAAAATTAAATGTTTAAACCTTGTTTTATTATTATTTATTTACAGATGGTACATGTCAGGAGCAAGAACTCAAAAATATAGAAATTATATTTGGATATCCGAGCACCACTTCACCTTATAAACCTGGACATATCTTAGTTTTCCGATGCACTGATGACAACATGAGGATTTACGGCCAATATTCAATCAAATGCCAGCCAGATGGGAGGTGGAATTACCCATATCCGCAATGTGGAGGTACTGACATGTTCCATCAACTACAGATCTTATAGAATTATATGTATAGAATTTATATGTAGAAACATTTCAGCCCAGTCTCATAGATAAAATGTGCCTATATCAGCATTTTCCCTACACTAAACCTAGTGTGTGCCAAAGCAAATTAGGCAACTGTTTAAACTTGCTTCTTTGACATTTAAACTAAAAAAACATCTTTATTAATTAATATTTTCACAATCAAAATTTCTGTGAAAAGTTGTTGGAGGGTTTATTTCAGCTGAAACTGCAGCATCTTATATGTAATGGTATATTTCTGGATTTTCGCAGGAATGTAGGTAGACTAGAGTCACATTTTTTTCAAGGGAGAAATGTTTGAAACATTTATATGAATCAAAATCACATAATGAATCAAAACATATTTATTTACTACCATCTAAAAAACTGATCAAATTTGATATTTAATATATTTTGCATCAAATTGTTCCTCTAGGAACGGTTCAGTGCTCCAAACCAACAAAGAACTTGCAGTTTGTGACACTGTCAGATGATAAAACTGAGTACAGCAACTCTGAGACACTGACATACACCTGCAATAAACCATACAATGAAAGTACAGGAGGTGTTTTAATGTGTCAAAATGGAAACTGGAATGGAACATATGACTGCAGAAGTGAGTCAGCAAGAAATCTTGCATTCACATTTAATTATTCAGCAGCAAATCTGACTAGATCTATGATGATTCAATCACAAATGTGGATTGTGGCTGCAGACCGTCTCACTGAAAAAATTTGCAAATAAGTGCACATGATGAAGTATGCAAGATTGTCTGTGGACACTATAAAATGCTGTTCAATATGAATGAAAATGTGTCTGATACTATTACTTGTTTAGGTAAGATCTGTCCACCTCCTCCGTATCTTCAACATGGAGATTACAGCATCACCAGTACAAAAGATAATGTGATCACAGCAGTATCTTACACTTGCCAGTCTTACTATGTCCTTACCAAGCAACAGGACGTTTATAAGTGTGTGGATGGGAAATGGGAGACTCCTCCGAAATGTCTGAGTGAGTCACTTTTGTCATTAAAAACAATTAATTCATAATTGTACCTTACTGTTTTTAACGTTGTTTATGTTAATGAAAGGCCCTTGTGAAATTGATGACATTGTCGAGAAGTACAATCTACAGCTTCCTACAGGAAAGGTCTACATAAGGCATGCTGAAAAGTATAGACTGAAATGTAGAGATGGATGGAATACTGGAAGTGAGATGAAAGAGTATGTGTATGTGTTGTGCTCCGATGGGAATCTACAGATTGATGAAAGTTGTAAGTACAAATCTTTCTGTCTTTTTCCATTTTTTTTATTTTTATTTTGTGTACAGTGTATATGTATTAATTGTTTGTTTTATCAGGTGATGCACAAAATAACTCAAAATAATCTGGAGGTTACTGAGGTAACGGAATTCTTTTTAACAATAATTGTTGAGAATGTTCAACTTTGGAAATGTGAAAAAAAAAGTGTGTTTGTGTGCTGTAGCATGCATTGATAAATAATAAATATATTTTCAGTGCCCTAATAATGTGTCTTTCCCTAAATGTTTCTCAGCATATAATTATGTATTTGTAATAGTCTCTTGTATTAAGATCTGAAGAACCATCTAATGCAGGAAGAAAATGAAGATGGACACACACACACAACCATGTACAACCATGCTTACTTGTGGGAACATCTTTCAGCTGTACACAGTTATGTTAGTTATGCAATTATTTTTATGCAGTTTTTTTTAACTTTTGTGTCAACATATTTCTTCAACCCTTGTGATTAAAACATATTAATGACTAACTTTGGTGTTCTTTATTTTAACATGTTCCTTGCATTGTATTTATGCATTTTATTTATATAAGCCACAGAGCGTCATTCACATAGTTTTCCATTAAATTGCATTATATTTGTCCCAACTCATTGTTAAAGAGATGTTTTTTTAGTCTAGATTTAAACTGACAGTGTGTGTCTGCTTCCCGGACAGTCTTAGGAAGACTGTTCCAGAGTTTGGGTGCTAAATAGGAAAAGGATCTGCTGCTGGTAGTCGATTTTGATATTCTAGGTATAGAATGGACGGAATTTTGAGATCGCAATAGACGTGAAGGACTATAATGCGTTAAGAGCTCGCTCAAGTACTGGGGAGCTAAACCATTTAGTGCTTTATAAGTAATCAGCAAGATTTTAAAATGTATACGATGTTTAATTGGGAGCCAATGCAGTGTTGACAGAACCAGGCTAATATGGTCATACTTCCTGGTTTTAGTAAGAACTCGAGCTGCTGCGATTTGAACCAGCTGGAGTTTTTTTATTAAGCATGCAGGACAACCAGCTGGTAAAGCATTACAATAATCTAGCCTTGAGGTCATGAACACATGAACTAGCTGTTCTGCTCCGAGTAATGCTGAAGATATTACTATAAATTACAGCAACTCCTCCCCCTTAAAACAGTAGTTTTAAGGAAAGCTGTGGGTTATTAACCAACAATTGTCTGCTTCCTTATCTTTGTTCACATGTTAATTTTTGGCAGACTGAGCTGCAGTAAGCATGATTGCAACTACTTGACATATCAGACAGTCACAACATCCATCAAGCCTGTGCTAAAACAACTTAACATAGCTTTCTGTTTAAGGGCTTAAGGGCTAAACATACTACAGAGTTTATTCACAGCGTTTTGTACTGTATACTCTAGTTACACAGACCAGTATGCTTACACGATGCATAAACCAAGCAAGGGGGAGCATTTTTTAGGAGAAACAGAACGGTGGTTGCTGTCTGAGTCGCAATGGCAAAATGAACTAGAGATGTGCTGGTATTCAAACTTCAACGATGGGTTTAGGTCACATTTTAACGTGTATAGCTGTTACGGGGCTGATAAGACGTGAGACGTGCGGATCCATATGCAGAGCTTTATTAATAAACATGATCAATACACAGGCAGGGTCGGTACACAGCAAACAGGTATGGCAAGGGCAAGACACAGCAATCCGTGGAGCAAGCGAGGGTCGGCGATCGGCGAACAGTATCCAAAGGGGCAAAGCAGAGAGATAATCCAGAGACGAGAGCAATAATCCAAACGGGAAGCGAACAGAGTCCAAACGGCAAGGCAAAGGGGTAAATCCAGGAAACAAAGGCAGGGTCAGACACGGCAAGGAAAACAAGGCAAGACTATGAAAACTAGGAACGCTCTGTAGAGTAGCTGGGCTAACAATACTCGGCAATGATGTTGAGAATGTCCATGGCTTAAGTAGTGTGAGTGTGATTGTGTGATCATTGGAATCAGGTGCATGTCGTCAGTGAAATGGATTGTGGGAAGTGCAGTCCAGTGTGCTGTGTGCTGTGTGAGTCCATGTGGTGAGTGGGTGACCTCTGGTGGTGATTGTCCGGAATAGCATGGACCCGATTCGTGACAATAGCTGCACTGTCTAAGGATGCAGGCGCTGGCCCTTTGACAAGGAAGACAGCTAAAGTGGACAGTGCATTTCAAAGCCTCCAACCTGCTGTGTCCTGTGTTGATATCTAGAGGTTGCCCAGCCAGTTTCATAAGAGAATTGGCAATGCAGTTGCGATAAACAATTGTTGGGGAGTTCTTAGCACAGGGCATGTAGAATGTCATTTATCTGTCACGCAGAGCTGCTGGCTAAGACAGACTATGTTTAGTCCTAACGGTTGTTTTGTCACTATACGCAACGTGCAGAGAGTCACTTCCTCTTTTGCCCTTCAGGCCGTGAAGGCTTCCAGAGCGACCTCACGGCTTGACGGTTATTTTCTTTCAGGGAACCAGGGTTGCATCCGCAACCTATCGTTCCCTTTCAAGTCAAAAATAACCATCAAAGTATGGGAACAGTGTACCCAAGCCATTGCGAGGGAGGATTCTCGGCAGCTTCGTAGGCAAAACATCTACGCATATACGAAGCCCAGGGTTCCCGTGGGTCCTTAAAAAGTCTTAAAATGTCTTAAATTGACTCCTAACAATTTTAAGGGCATAAAAAGCCTTAAATTGTACAAGAAAGTCTTAATTATGATTTCTAGGTCTTAAATTTGGGTACAGACCAGAATCGCGATACAGTTTAATGTGACGATAAAACTTCAAAAGTTATAAATAAATATGAGCGCTGCACGTGTCAAAGTCCAGCTGCTTTGTGTTCTGCCGTTACCGCGGAAACAGTTCCGAAAGTGCCTCCTGCTGGCAGAGAATGAATGTGCATGTTCTATAAGGCTGTTGTTGTGAGTAGGGTATTCATGCCATACTGGAGGCTGTAGTTTCAGAACCGGATTTCTAGGACCCTATAGTTTATTTTTATTATTATTATTTATTTTTTTGTATCTATGTATTATGTCAGGTCTTCCAGGCAGTTCTATCAAACCTTTACAATCAATCCAGAATGTGGAAGCAGATTAATTTTTAATGAGCCAAAAAGAATGTGAGAAAGAATGAAGAATGTCACACCTCTGTTTATCAATTTGCACTGGCTACCAATAACTGCTCGCATAAAATTCAAGGCATTGATGTTTGCCTACAAAACCACCACTGCACCCCTTTACCTAAATTCATTCCTTCAGACTTATGTGCCTCTAGAAGCTTACGTTCTGCAAGTGAATGTCGCTTTATTGTGCCATCCCAGAGGCACAAATCACTTTCACGGACTTTTAAATTAAATGTTCCCTCCTGGTGGAATGACCTGCCCAACTCAATCCGAGCAGCTGAGTATTTAGCCATCTTCAAGAATCGGCTAAACACATCTCCTCCATCTTTATTTGATCCTCTAACTCTAGCACTCTCTATTCTAATTCTGTTCTTAAAAAAACAGACCCTTTTAGACTTGCACTCTATTAATTTACTGCTGGATTTCTTTAAAAAAAAAAACAAACAAAAAAAACTAACACTAGCTTTTCTAATCTTTTTGTATTCTATCTGTTTTCTTTTTATTTATTATACAATTAACAAAAGCAAAAAAGGCCTCTAACACTAGCTTGCTCTATTCTTTTTCTATTCTATCTGTTTTCCCTTTTATTTATTATATATATATATATATATATATATATATATATATATATATATATAGTCGCAAATTTGCTTAAAAGGGAATTGTATATAAATAATTACAATTAATTATGATTCATTACAATTATTTATATCGGCTGACAGTAATAACTGTAGCAGAATTAAATTGCCATCAACTAATCTGTTTGTCCAGCAAACATTAAGTTCATATCAACTCTAAGAAAGGATATTTTCTTGGCCACAGAAAATACTTTTCTAAGTATTAATGAATTAGAGCATGTAGTAAGGATCAAAATCGTAAAGGGACATTAATATGCAAAGCAGAATCAGAAACTCATGTAATTTGTGCACATAACTTTTATTAACCAAACACTAACGCAGACTAGTCTAACAAACAAACAAACAAACTAACAAACAAACATACAATCACTCATACGTGGGGAAAGGGCTAATGAGAGTTGATGGATGAAACCATCAGGAAAGCCAGAGAATGCAGTTAGGGGAAAGTAATTTAACCACCTGAGTAAAACCATCAGCGCCATTTATAACGGGGTCTATAACTTGTACTAATAACCTCTGTTTCGTTTATTTAAATGTACGATACTTGCATTGTTTTGGTCATGACGAGTGTCCGGAATGCAGTCTCAGATGAAAGTCTTAATGGTTTTCAAGGTTTGGACTCCCGATCACGTTCTTCCGGGTTGAAGAGTGATGAATTCCAAAGATGTTCTGAGGTAGAAATGTTCTTCCAAGTAGTGAGTGGAAAAAGAGCTAAGAAAGAGATCTGCTGAGGTCCAAGGAGCTTGGTTGAATGGAAAGATAAGGCCGCAAGGCCTGGCGCAAAACTTAAGGTGTTCAGAAGAGTTTTAGCTCATATCTTCATCCTCTTAACAGAACCGCAGACTGTATGGGGCGTCACTGAAGTGAGCGCTTTATCTGCTGTAGAGGTCACACCTCTGGGGAGTCAAAGAGCCAATGGGAGTCCTGAACTTTGGAGGGAAAGTTTTACGGCTCTTTGTCTCTGAACATGGTAATTTGCATATGAGCTGGATTGGAAGTCGATATATAAACTACTAAAGATTCTTAGAACACATACATGTTGCATAGGTATCGACATATAATATACACTCTCAATTAGATCATCTGAAGACGAATTGATAGAGACCAAACATAGTATAGCTACAGTGATATTAACTAGTGATCTATCATAAGCATGCATACAACGGTGTACAATACACAAAAACATATACAAGAACAGTATAATATACACAATGATCTAAAGATATGTGTATTTCATTCAAAGAATTAATTCATAGAAAACCAAAGGGAGGAAAGTTCTGTTTTTATGGGCATGAGTGGGTTTCAGGAGAGCCTGCACTTCGCATCTCACATACTTTTGAGCACAAACAGTCTTATCAGATGGTTTCCAGTAGCTGAGCCTTTTAGGTGTTCTTCCAGGAGAGGGTCCAAAGACCCTCACAATTTGTTTGTGGAATGAGAGGGTTTCCTGAATTATTCATTAAATATAATGACTAAATGTGTGTCTGATTCGTCCATACGCTACAATATATATATATATATATATATATATATATATAAAAACCTTGCTACGTGTACTGCGTTAGGCTAACTGAGACTTGTTATAGCACTTGCATATCGTTGCTCTTTTGTTGATTTTGATTGCTTCCATTGTCCTCATTTGTGAGTCACGGATGTTAACTAAATGACTAAATATTATCATTAACATCATTTTATAGCACTTGCTATTCAATTCTGTATTTTATTATTTTTAAGGAATTATAGTTGTTTAATTGTATACACTTAATTATTGTCCTAACCACCCAGTCAGCAAACAAATTTGGCCCAGATTTGGCATTCATCCGGCACTGGCATACAGCATGTGGGCCAAACATGGCCCAGGTGGTACCGGGTTTAAGACGGCACACAAGACATCCGGCCCACATCTGACCCATGTGAAATCCACACGGGCCAGATGTGGGTCGGATCTGGGCCAACACTGCTTGCTGTCTGGGACTGTGATTTCAGCAGCGTCTGAGAAAAAAAAAAAAAAAAAACTAAAACACGGGAAGTTACGAGAAAATTTGTAATGGGAGCTGCTGACAGAGATACAGGAAACACAGGTGATCTGAGAAATCTTATTAAATAACATTTTTCACAATATATTAACTATATCATTATGCATCTGTAAAACCTAAAAATATGAATTCTGTTATCTTAAGATTTTTTGTATACTATTATTATTATTATTATTATTATTATTATTTCTCTCTTCTGCATTTCACCTCTGCTGTAGTTTGTTTATTTCTAATAATCCTGACATTGTATACTACATTTTGTTGGCTATGTGACATATTTTTTCCTATATTCTTCCATGCTTATGGGCGTGCTGCAGACCAGGGGCCGGTTGCACCAGCTGGACGTACACCCAGTCATAAGGCTAGGCTGGACGTAAAATGCGCTTTAAGTCCTGCGTAGAATTAATACCTGTTTCACCATTTGGGCGTAGCGCACGTCTGAGACTAAATCTTACGCCTAGTCAAAGGTAGGTGTAAAGTGAAAAGCCTTGACTTGTTTCCATAGTGATAATAAACATAAATAAAAACAATTAAAAGACAATGGGGCGTCTGATATACAGGCTACACAATAGGCGGGCTTTCAGGTGTGAAAGAGTAATGAGAGACCGCACCAATCCTCTAGATATATATGGAGACAGAGAACTTATTGAAAGGTTTCGTTTCAGCAGGGTTGAACTGTTAGAATTAATCAACAAGTTGTCACCGCAGTTACAGCATGTAACAGACAGGAACGGAGCGCTGTCCCCAACACTGCAGGTGCTGATATCTCTTCGATTTTATGCCAGTGGATCTTTCCAAAATACATTCGTTGATATGGTAAATGTAAGCAGAAGTACAGCCTGCCGGGCGATACGACGAGTGTCTCTGGCCCTTCAAAGTCAGGCTCAAATACATGTTCGTCTACCCACCCAGGAGGAGGCCATGCACCAAGGACAAATTTAGAAGAGATTCTGGCATACCCTGTATTTTTGGCTGTATTGATGGTACTCACGTGCACATTCAGGCACCATCTAAAAACGAGTACCTTTTTGTAAATAGGAAAGGCTTTCACTCAATCAACGTACAGGTTGTGTGTGATGCAAACATGAAATTAATAGATGTGGTGGCGCATTGGTATGGGTCTGCACATGACGCACGCAGGGAGGGAGAGTGCACTGGCACAATTGTGTGAGGAGGGGCGGCTTTCTGGCATAATGCTTGGCGACAGTGGCTACCCTTTGAAGAAGTGGCTGATGACACCTGTCATAGTACCACGAACGGAGCAGGAAAGGCAGTACATCTATGTGCACTCACGGACAAGGTCGATCATTGAGCGCTGCATAGGAGTGCTCAAGCGCAGGTGTGTGGTTCATGTTTAGTTTAAATATGAAGCTGCCAGCCCTTATTTATTTTAGCTACCTTAAACTGGCATTGGTTATTAAAGAGTAATCTATAGTTTACCCCTGCGGGATAGCTACTGGATTTTCTTCCTTGTAGATTCTCCTGCCTGCACAGTGAAATCAGGATGGAGCCAGAGAGGGCATGCACCATTATATGTGCAGCAACATTTGCGTAGACAAGAGAGTGCCAGCCAGTGTCACAGCCTTTTAGACCGGTAAAAGCTGGTGAATCGTCTCCAAACACATCCATTATAATAGTGCTGTAGGGTGAGATTTTAAGAGGGCGTCCTCCACCCGTTGGGGGGTTTTTGAGCAGACTAGAGTCTCTCCTGGCTGCCTGAAGAAGATCTTTCTATTTTTTTTTTACTTCCTCGACTGTCCGATTTCCTAATCCACCCTCAGCTTCATTTACAGCCGCTGTTATCTTTTGCCAGATGTCTTGTTTTTTCTTATTTGTTACTGAATTGTTTTGTTTGCATACTAAAATATGCATATACTTACTGAAGAGTTCAATAATTTTTCTGGTTTCACAATGTGAGTAATTTAATTTTCTTCTTTTCGGTTCAGCAGCCATTTTTCATTTATTAATTGGAGCCGGCAAATTCAAGTTGTAACCATAGTAACACGAACGGCTTCGTGTCCGCGCGGACGCGCACAGTCTACGCTAAAGCTTAGCTGCGCCTAGTCGTAGTTTTAAATGGTGCAACAGGTGTAAATATTCATCGGAAAGCTGGACGTAACCAAGTCCAAATTAGAGCTTACACCCAACCTTTTTACGTCCAGCTGGTGCAACCGGCCCCAGAACTGCAACTGATAGAATGTGTGCTATAGCACGATACTACGATGTTTACTCAAAAGCAGATCGTGGAGACATTTTAATCATCCACGATCAAAAATCGTCATATCACACCCCCCTAATTAGAGTAAAAAAAAAAAAGATTTAACTTTTAAAAATGGATGTGAACTTACTTGACTTGATTTTGATTTTCAGTAGTGGAAAGTTTTTCCAGCTGTTTGCTGGCTGACGCATCTCTTCAGCTGCTTTGGTTATATTAGCCCCTGCTGGACAGTGAACCATGTTGTCCTTCACCCAAACCTCTGGGATGACTCCTTCCTCTACTCCATTTGGCTCTGTCCAAACTGCCCTGATCCACATAATAAGACCTATAAAAGATACAGAACAAATGTTTTATTTCAGTTGGAAATCTGGCAACTGCAACAACTAACATTAGGCAACTTAATCATTCTCTGAATGTGTTGCATGCAATCTACATAAGGGCAGCGTTCTCTCCTCCACACTCAGAACAAGCATCAAATACAACCTCCACACGATCACAAGGATAATTTCTAGAAAAGCTGTTAGGCTGATGACACACGGGACAACTTTGAGGAATTTTTACGGGCAACTTTTTTTAAGCAATGTTGTTTTTGCCACTTTCCCATTGAGAATGGGTAACAAATTTCTATCTAGATTGGTTGTGGGCCCTGTGTCCCACCTGGTGGCCTGCAACATTGCCCAAAGTTGCCCAGCATCATTGCTTTAAAAGTTGCCCCATGTATCAGCCTTAGGAACATTAGCTTCAGTAACATACTTACAATTCAGTTGCGTTCTACTTCATACAGTGAGGGGAACAAAATGTACCCTGTGTCAGCTTCACCAGGGTTGGTTGGCAGACAGACAACTTTACGAATCAACTGCTGTTTGCTGATCAGTCTACATCTAGTTCTGCTGTTATCTCTAACACGGACGATGTTGAGCAGTTTAGAATCACAAGGTTCATTGCCAAACTCTCTGTGTAGCATTGGCGTAGCACATCACAAACCAAGGTGCCTTCTTCGCATATTTCCTTCACAAAGACATAGTCCTTGTTCTGAAGGATGAAACAATAATCTCGTGGCCTTGTGGAGATGCGAGTAAACCTCTCTTTGGTCAAAACCCTACATTTTGTAGACTGCTCTAGTTCTGCAAGATGCTTGGCTATAGGATTGCGAGATTGTCTGACCATTTTCTTTAGAGTCTGCAGGTAGTTCTCAAATGGAAAGCCTGAAATCCCATTCAGTGAACATTTGAAGTGTTCCACATCATCTGGTAAGTGAATTAGTGAATGCACATTGTATACGGTGAAGGTGTTTCTATATATCCTCGCACTTTCTCACGCTCTGTGTCATCAGAATTCAACAGGACTGACATCGCATCCATCAAGGAAAGAAAGTGACTATATACAGCAGGTGAAACCACTCTTCTCAGAACCACTGATCCAGTATAAAGTAGAAGCTGTCTGAGTTCTGTAGCCTTCCACCTGTCCAATTCCAGTAAACTCCTAGGTTGCCGAGCAAACTCACTAGGTAGTTCTCCATTCAGTGCCTTCAGTTTATCTGAAATTTCACTCCTTTGCTGAAATGACAGTCTGCATATGTTGGGTCCTCCCTGCATGTAGTGAAGCATTCTCCTAACTACACCCAAACACACTAAGTGCATGTAGTCCAATGCAAATGGTCGGATACGTGGAATTCCAGCTAGGGTCAGTGGAGATTTATCAACTTGGTGGTCTTTGTAGGCAAGTCTACTGAATTCTGCTTCAGACCTTGCAACAACACCAGGTGCTGTAGCACCGAGAAAAAACTCATCCCACATAGGTGCCTCTAACTGTGCAGCGCTCACAAGCGAAGTAGCTGTTGTGATTTTTTATACACTTCAGGAATGATCGGGCTGGTGCATCACAAACAAAGGCTTTTACAGTCACTTGAAGCATTTTCTCTCCATGGACTATGCCATCTTGCTTAAGGTGCTGCAACTCCTGAAGAAAATCAGAAAGGTAATCTTGAACTGGGCTAGGTTTTGCTTTTCCACAATAGAGTGCCACAATGAAGGGTGCAAAAGTATGGAAACTGCACAGGATTGGCCAAATCTGCAGGCTTGATGATTTAAACAGTGGAATACCATCAATGTTGAAGCACATGTCTATGCGGTCTTCTGGGAAAGCAGGACTCTGGGCTACAACTTTCAAAATGCCAGATGCAATACCAAAGTATGCATATTGTCCACCACACAGTTCAACCATATCCACTCTTTTGGGGGTCTTCAGCAGCGTTCTAGCATGCTTGGGGAGGCGATGTCTTTGGCGCCTTAAAATGTCCAGCAGTTAATTTAGTGCAGACCGCGTACATTTGTTGGTAGCTGCCCAAGCTGCAACTTCCTCACTCAGATCAGGAGGAGTTTCCTCTTCAGAATCATCTGACAGATTGCCAGCAACCTCAGAGTCACTGTCAGAAGACAGCACTAATGCATCAGAGTCATAATACGAGATGTTACCATCTGCTGAAGGTGACAGAGGCAGTTTCATCCTCACTGAACTGTGCCCTCAGCAACCCATCTGCATCACTGCTATCTGAATCGTCAGCTGCAAGAGACAGCACTTCAGCATTACGTTTCCTCCAGTTTTTGTAGTATGCCATCATTTAAGTCACAAGTAGCTGTAAAAGAAGGAATACACATGCATCTCTAAGACATTTACATATATTTACAATAATGTAAAGAGAGAGTGACAAGCATGGGCCTTTTTAACTTAAACATTTAAAAAAATTATCATGTATTTTCAGCAGTCAGGGACCATTTCCTACCAACTAACACCATCATCAATCAACAGACAAACAAATAATAAATAAATAAAATCTATACTGAAACATTTGCTTCAACCTCAGTCAAAACCAAATACTTTCCTGTTAGTATTTATTTGATATTTTAATTCCTTAGTTTTATTAATCTACAAAAGTTTAATTTTCTGAAATATTTTTTTGTAACAAACTGATTATTTTCAATTAACTTTTAATTAATTTGTATTAATTTAACTTATACATTTCATTTTATTATACATTGTTTATTTACTGAATGAAAGATTTGCAACTGTCTGTCAGGTGCTATAACTGTGCATACAAGATCAGCTGCATGGCGACTACTAATCCCCATGGTGTACTTTTGCATCCATATTTTTCATTTTTTAATCATGACGAAAAAAATGAAAAAAGAATGTTTGTTGTATTTTTAAATGCTAATTCTAAAATATTAAAAAGCAAAAACAGTTTTCAGTATCACAAAAATAAATTACATAATAGCAATAAAACCTTTACATTAAGACATCTTTCACAGAAAATATCAGGACGCTTGAAAGCGAAAGTCTTCAGATTAACAATGTTCTAGAGTAAATTTGAGAATTTTACAGTTTTTGAAACATTTTCTTAGACACATGAAATTATGGAAGAAAAATGCAGAGATCAAACATTCACTCTTATGGTATGTCTGCTGAAAACTACTACATTAATGTTTCTATGTATATTGTAGCAAATAACGTTAATGGCATTGAAATCTGAGAAATTCGAAAAGGCCAGTAGCATCCCTGAAAATTAATGTCTGGCGTTTAACAATTTTCTAACGTAAACAGTTGATACTGCTGAATTGTCTCGTCATGTTTAGCAGCTTACCTCAGCTCGCATTAATGCCGTGCAGCTCAGCGTCTGTGAACGGTAAATCCCGCCTTCGATTTTTTTTTTTTTTTTTTCCTTTCAAGATTCAAGATTTTTATTTGTCACGTACACAATTATACAGAGTATAACCAGCAGTGAAATGTAAGTCAGGTCCGCTCCATGGACAGTGCAAATATATGCAGTACAACACAAGAATATACATAGATATAAATATAAAAAAGAAAATAAAAATAAAATGAAGTAGAAATAAGGAATAAAAAATAATCTAAAATAAAATGTGCAAAAAAATAAGTGTGCAGGACAGTATACTGTAGACTTAATAAATAGTAATATAAGAAGGAATGTGCAAGAAGAATGTGCAAACAGGTGTACGGGGTATATCCCTAGCAGCAGTACGAATGGTGGAAAAATTATTAATAGCTTACTGATTATTAGTGGTTATTTAAACGGAGTCATGTTGGTGTTATGAGACCTAATTTGAGTTTAGGAGCCTGATGGCCTGGGGGAAGAAGCGCCTCCTAAGTCTCTCAGTTTTTGCCATCAGGCTACAGAAGCGCTTACCGGATGGTAGCAAAGTGAAGTGAAGGTTACCAGGGTGATTTGAGTCTTTGATGATTTTTACAGCTCTGTTCTTGCAGCGTTTGAGGTAGATGTCCTGCAGGGAGGGGAGAGCAGACCCTGAGATACGCTCAGCTAAGCGCACAACTCTCTGCAAGGCTTTACAGTCTTGGTTGGAGCTGTTTCCATACCACACTGAGATGCACTGAGTCAATACACTTTCTATGGTCCCTGAATAGAAAGTTTTCAGGATTGCTGGTGAGACCCTGAATTTCCTCAGCTGTCGCAGATGGTACAGTCTTTGCCTGGCTTTCCTGACCTGTGTTTGGATGTGTGCAGACCAAGTCAGGTTCTCGGAGATGTTACCGAGGTACTTGAAGCTGCTCCTCTCCACAGGGTCCCACTGATCATAAGAGAAGTGTGGGGCCGCTGCTGACTCTTTTCTGAAGTCCACAAACAACTCTTTGGTTTTGCTCACATGGAAGACAGTTGTCCACAACTTTCGATGTAAGTCTCTCCACCTCATCCAAGTATGCGGTCTCGCTGTGGTAGGAGATGGGCCGAACCACAGTATCATCAGCGAATTTGATAATAGATGTGGAGCTTGAGAGGACACGCAGTTGTGTGTGTAGAGAGAGTAGAGCAGGGGACTCAGGACACAGCCCTGTGGGGCTCCTACGTTAAGGGTGATGGAGTTTGAGGTGAACTGGCCAACTTTCACCACTTGAGGTCTGCCGGTGAGTCACAGAGTGAAGAGTTTAGGCCGAGGTCTGTGAGTTTGGAAGCTAGCTTGATGGGGACCTATAGTATTGAAAGCTGAGCTATAGTCAATGAATAGCAGCCTTACATAGTTCCCGATGTTGCTGTCAATGTGTGTGAGGGAAGAGTGGAGGATGTGAGAGATGGCATCTTCAGTAGATCTACTGGGGCGAACTGAAGAGGGTCCAAAGTAACAGGGATGGAGGAGCAAATGTGGCTCTTTACAAGTCTCTCAAAAACCTTCATGACTATTGATGTGAGGGCAACTGGATGATAGTCATTCAGGCAAGAGGGTTTATTGTTCTTAGGCACAGGGATGATGACAGATTTTTTAAATGAGGTGGGAACCACAGAGGTAGCAAGGGACTCATTAAAGATGGAAGTAAACAAACCAGCGAGCTGATCAGCGCAGGACCTCAGAACACGGCCAGTAACTCCATCAGGTCCGGCTGCTTTCCTGACGTTCACTTTCTTTAGGCCCTCCGAACCTTGTCCTCCGACACGTTGATTACATGATTATCGCTGCTCTGCCTGCTGCTTCCTGATGCGCTGATCGGCAGAGTCGCGCTGCCACCATTGCATTCAAAGCGGCCGTAGAAGGTGTTTAACTCATCGGCCAGCAACGGATCTGTTCTCACCTCTGCGGAGGATTTGTTTCCAAAGGCACAGATGGTCCTCAGTCCCTGCCAGATGCATCGAGAGTCATTGAGCTGAAAATGAGACTCAATTCTCTCCCTGTATCGGAGTTTGGTGGCTCTTACTGCACGTCGGAGAGCATAGCACGATGCTTTTTACTCACTCATGTTCCCCGACAAAAGACTGGCATTGTATGCAGCATGGTTTGTTCTGTCCACCCACGGTTTCTGATTTGGGAAGATCCTTACAGTTATTGTTTCTGTAGCTTGCTCATTTAGCGTGTTTACAAAGATTAATGCTACATCCGTGAACTCGCTGACGTCAGATGAACTCGCCCGGAACATGTCCCAGTCGACGTCATCAAGAGCCGCCTGTAGCATAGCTTCTGAGTGGGAGGACCAGCGCGTCACTACTCTCTGCACCGGGGGTTCCTGAGCGAGCCTTTGTTTGTATTCCGGTGTGAGGAAAATGGCGGCATGGTTCGATTTGCCAAAAGCCGGTAGTGAGTGGGCTTTGTAGGCATTCTTAAATTGAGAGTAGCAATGATCCAGTGTATTTTGCCCTCTAGTTGGACAGGATACATGTTGATGAAAGTTCGGCATGACCTGCCTGAGGTTGGCTTTGTTAAAGTCCCCCGCGATGATAAAGGCAGCGTCAGGATGTTTGTTGATGTAGCCGCTGAGCACATCATGAAGCTTAGACAAAGCCAAATTGGTGTCTGCCTGTGGTGGAATGTAAACAGCAGTAACAATGATCGATGAAAACTCCCGGGGCAGATAGAATGGGCGGCAAATAATGGATAGATGTTCCAGATGAGGCAAGCAGGAATGTGACAGAGTGGAGATATTCCTGGGATTACACCATTTCTTGTTAATCATGAAACACACTCCTCCACCTTTGGATTTACCGGCCTCGGCTGTTCTGTCCATCCGTAAAACAGAAAAGTTGTCAGACGGCGTTACAGCAGTGTCCGGGACCGAGGGCGTGAGCCATGTTTCAGACAAACAAAGGATGTTACAGTCTCTTATGTCCCGTTGGAAACTTATCCTGGCTCTAAGATCGTCCATCTTATTTTCCAAGGATTGGACATTGGCGAGCAGAATGCTCGGTAGAGGAGGATTGTGAGCCCTTTTCCTCAGTCTGTTGCGAATCCCAGCGCGTTTCCCGCGGTGTTTCTTGATCCGTCGCCTCGGGGGGTTATTCAAGTAGCCATTGTTCTCCTCCGTGTATCGAAGAATCTTGAGTGGCCACGATGGATTCGGGGATAAAGTGTCCTGAAACAGGTTAGTGTAGCGGTGTCCAATGTCCAAAAGTTTTTCTTTGTCGTAGGTGATCAGTGCAGACGTTATGTGTGTAAAAAGAGTAAGCAAAAGTAAGTAAAAAGATAAATAAAAGCACAATCTAAGCGGAGCGACCTGGACGGCATCCAAACACAGCGGCGCCATCTTGTTGAAGATTTGATTGGCTATTTCAAACATTTTGACATTGACGAGCACTTTTGAGCCGCTGGACCAGAAATTGTCTCTGGCTTTGGCTGCACAGAGCCAGAGCATGCAAAATTAATTATAATTTTTGACTCAAGTGGGCTGCGCGGTCCATTCGTCTGTGCCAATGGAGTGATATAGACTACGTACACTAACTATAACTCATTCTTTATATTTACGCAATGGGCCGGCCCACATTGTACAGCGGCCCACCGGGAAGGTGCTCCCAATGGCAGTACGCCACTGCTATTAGAGTCTGTATAGAGACGCTAAAAATTTAATTTTGCATTGATATACACTAAGAAACCATTTTTATAACATTATTATGATTTTTAATGAAATAATCTTTTATGTTAATGAATTTTTAATGAAATAAGCGTGAAAAGGCATGTTTCTGCTTATATATTAATCACAGTTTGAACAAGAGGAAACTGCATTTTCATTTCTGGGATAAATAATGAAAAAATGAATGGACGCAAAAGTACACGGACCCCCGTGAAGGCAGGGTGATGTTCGTTGCTTAAAACTGAGAAAATAATCTAAGATGGTGGAGATTCAAAAATTAAAACGCGGGGCTCTTATTCCGAACACAAACGGTAAACTTAGCATCCCCTTGACATTTCAAAATCATTAACGTTAGCCTTATATATGCTTAAGTGACATATAAAATTTCTCTGTTCACACTGCCACTGTTAGCTTCAACTACACTGGTATTATACAGGCCACAGTATACTGGCAGGAAATTAGAATACACAAAAAAGAACAAAAATAGTCATTGCACACACTCATCTCTCATTAAAACACAATCTTCTAAATGTTAAAAGTTACCCAATATAACTTGTTTTATATTTCATGAGATGTTTTATCAGGTGAGTAAATGTGTTAACATGTCAGAGGTCCGCTTTCTCAAAGCTTCGACTTCAGAATGGACCGATTTTCACAAGACAGTGATGACGCGTTTCAACGGTCACCAGGATCGTAAATCCTCCAATTTTTTTTTTATATCTTCATTTTTTTTTTTTATTTGTGTACAAATATAACACCTTATATTTTAAATATATTACATTTGCATCAAATTACAAAAAAAAAAAAAAAATTCTTAATTTCACTGTTGGAGTCAAGAAAATTTAAAATGGAAAAAATTAATTTGGAAAAAAATAAAAATAAAATAATTAAAAATAAAAATAAAATTGATTTCACAGGGCCATACATTGCATCTTGATCAGTTGAAAAGGAAATCAGAATAATTTTAAAATCTGAAGGGAAGCCTGTTTTTGTTCATCAGACATGAAATGTCAATGATTTTTCACTGTGAAAAATTAGGCCTAATGTAAATTTTACAATAATTAACTGGTAATTGTAGTTGTAATACTGTAAATGGTGGTTTTACAATTATATTGTAATAACAGCAAATGTATTGTAATTAATTATACAGTATTATGATAACACTATAAATAAATAAAATAATTCAAATATTTTAAAAAAAAATATGAAAAAGTATTTTTGGTAAATTTAATAATCACTCCACTGTTTACCTTCAATTTTTTTTTTTCTCTAACTATTGAAGTTACAAGTCCACATCAGCTGTGTTCCATGCACAAATCCAACACATCACGGTTCAAAAGATGAAATGGATGCATTTCAAAACGCAAAAAAAAGCTATTTAAACTTAATCAAGCTAACATAACTTTTCATAAATCCTGATTAAACATACTAATCATTGATGTCAATGTGACATCAATATGACATCAATTGAACGTTTAAAACTTGATGTTGATTCGACGTATATCGAACGTCAAACATATTGGCCTACATAAATATTAAACCAATTTCAGTGCAGGATAACCTCCTATTTTTACCCAATTAACCACCAGAAGAAATTGACAATAAAGCTGAACTTA
Organism: Tor tambroides; assembly: GCA_021397915.2. Classification (NCBI taxonomy): domain Eukaryota; kingdom Metazoa; phylum Chordata; class Actinopteri; order Cypriniformes; family Cyprinidae; genus Tor; species Tor tambroides. The sequence continues at coordinate 23,146 of JAFVLL020026678.1, forward strand.
AAATGATGCTATACAGCATCTTGATCAAATCTTGACTAATTTTTGACGTCAAATTGACATCAAGGTGCCCGCTGGGTAAGGCAGGCTTATGAGAATCAGTATCGAATCGACGTCATTAAAAAAAACGATTAATCGAAAAATCTTTTTTTTTTTTGCCCAGCCCTAGGTGGCATTCTATCACCGTACCACGCTGGAATTCACTGAGCTCCTGAGAGCGGCCCATTCTTTCACAAATGTTTGTAGAAGCAGTCTGCATGCCTAGGTGCTTCATTTTATACACCTGTGGCCATGGAAGTGATTGGAACACCTGAATTCAATTATTTGGATGGGTGAGCGAATACTTTTGGCAATATGTGTATCTTTACTTATACATATGAATGTTGACCTTTATTTCTATAAGGTTTTTGTCTAGTAGATTTAATCTGTTATTTTTTGGTCTCCAACAAAACATTGTATTTGCTTTATCACACTGTGCCTTGTGAATATGATGCATGCTTACCCATCTTTCTGTGCTCTTACAAGTTCCTTTTGTTTCTTTATAGCCTCCTTATAGGTGTCTGCAGTAAAATATTACAATATGTAGTTATATTATGAAACATGAAAGAGTTCTATGTATTTTTTTTAAACAGACAGTGTTACCATATTCTGCATATAAGAGGATGTTTAACATGTCCCATGGTTTTCCTGCTGTTGAAGGCTCAGTTCTGTCTTTCACAGCTTGCATGTACTTCTCTGCTGATCTGAATGGGGGCCA
>JAFVLL020026679.1:0-26172 GCA_021397915.2 Tor tambroides
TAAGACATCCCTTTTATAGCTAATCATGTTACAGACCTGATGTCAATTAACTTAATTAGTTGCTAGATCTTCTCCCAGCTGAATCTTTTCAAAATTTCTTGCTTTTTCAGCCCTTTGTTGCACCTGTGCCAACTTTTTTGAGACCTGTAGCAGGCATTAAATTTGAAATGAGCTCATTTAGTGGATAAAAGTGCAAAATTTCTCCGTTTAAACATTTGTTATGTTCTCTATGTTCTATTGTGAATAAAATATTGGCTCATGTGATTTGAAAGTCTTTTAGTTTTCATTTTATTCACATTTAAAAAACGTCAAAACATTTCCGGAATTCGGGTTGTAGATCATGACAGCCACAGGTAAAACCACACTTGGCACCTCACTACCATTGTAAAAAAAAAAATATATATATATATATATATATATATATATAAAAATATGGTTTCTGTGGTATCTAGAATGCCTTCATGGTATTTAGTCTAGAAACTCATTTATTTAGTATAAATACAAATGCACAAAACAGCTAGCTCATAACAAAAAATTCTGTAATTTGGCCTGTTATACTCCCTTAATACATGACTACATTAATTATTTAATAAAATTCTATATAAATTTAATACATAGCAGAAACGAAGGGGGACAGTTCTTTGCGAAGGGTCAATTGGCCCACGTGCTGGACTTTGGACACCCCTTACCTAAAAGGTTTTTATTTTAAAAGGCAACATTCTTATGCTGCTCATAAGCACTTGTTATTTGTTGTTTTGCAGGTATCAGAAATGGATCACTGACGCTATGACTGTGGCATACTGGCTCTGGCATGGTATTAAGCTCTTCATGATTTTTATTCTCAAAATTGTACTGTCTTCTACAAGGAAAGCCTTTGGAGATATGTAAGTACACATTTTTCTGCTGTTAATTGTTAATGCTACCATTGTAGAAGTTTGAAAATCATAACTGTCCTCTGTCTTTTGCAAAGGATGCTGAGTCTGATCAGTTTCATACCTGCGCAAGTTCACGATGAGCAGCACAGACGCAAAGAGCTGTCTGAGAGACACATGGCCTCCTCTAATCTGAATGGGCACGTCTCTGCTGTTATCCCGCCGAGTCCCTCCATGGCACAGACCCTCCCAAACCTCTATACACTCCTGTTTTCTCTAGAGACAGAGAGCAAGTGGAGAAGACGCAAGATAGAGGTGCAACACACATTACAGCAACACGTGGCCGATGTGAAAAGAAATTAAAAACATGCAAGAAATGCAAGATGGTAATGTTACTCATCACAGAGTGAAGCTGATACTGTATATTATTCTGTGCTGCTTCAGGTTGAAAGTTTCATTGTTTTAATGCAAAGTACTGAATACTAACATATGACTAGCATTGGAACAATGCTCTAGATCAGTGCTTCCCAAACCTGTCCTGGAGGACCCCCTGGCCTGCACATTTTGTATGTCTCCCTAATCAGACACACCCAATTTAGTTCTTGCATTCGCTACTAATGAGTTGATGAGTGGAATCAGGTGTGTTAGATAAGGGAAACATACAAAAGATGCAGGGCAGGGGGGCCTCCAGGACAGGTTTGGGAAGCACTGCTCTAGATCAGTGGTTCACAAACCTCTCCATGAAGTACCCCCAGGACTGCACATTTTGTATGTCTCCTTATATCTGACACCCCCACTTCAGGTCTTGCAGTCTCCACTAATGAGCTGATGAGTTGAATCAGGTGTGATAGATGAGAGAGACATACAAAATGTGCAGGGTTGGGGGCACTCCAGGGACAGGTTTGAGAACCACTGCTTTAGATTATTAGTGTCCTTTTCTTTGTAAAGACCTATGAAATTTGTTAATGTCTTATGAGCCCATATTTTTGCTGGTGAACTAAAAGGCAACATAAAGAATTGTAGAGAATATAAGAGAAAAATAAATAAGTAAAGGATTCTACTAAATGTATTTTAGGGCTGTCTAAGTTAACATATTAAAATATTACTATTTTATATTTTTACTAATATTAGTATTTTTAAACGTTCACATTTACCAGGTTTTATAATATTACTATTTCATTCTATTATTTATATCAACAGTAGTATCAGTAAGAAAAACATACAGATCTGCATATAGTTTTGTGGAAAAAATTTAAATACATTTATAAATATCAGTCAGTCACGCTATCAACTTTTCCAGTTTTAACATTTTGCTTTAGTATTTAAAGCCATATAGCATTAAAACCATAATGATTTGTGCCAAAGAACATTTCTGACCAATTATACAGTCATGACCAAAAATATCGGCACCCTTGGTAAATAGGATCAAAGGCGGCTGTGAAAATTAATCTGCATTGTTAATCCTTCTGATCTTTTACTAAAAAAAACAAAAAAAAACAAAAAAAAAACCCCACAAAAATCTAACCTTTCATTGGATAATAAGAATTTAAAAAGGGGGGAAAACTCATTATGAAATAAATGTTTTTCTCAAATACACGTTGGACACAATTATTGGCACCCCTAGAAATTCTTATGAGTAAAATATCTCTGAAGTATATTCCCATTCATATTCACAATTTTGAGCACTCCAGGGTGATTATGAACATGAAATTATCCAGCCATGGCTTCCTGTTTCACAGAAATATAAATAGGAGGGAAAACAAAGCCCAAATTCCCTTAATCATCCATCACAATGAGAAAAACCAAAGAATATATTTCTGATGTGCAGCAAAAGATAATTGAGCTTCACAAATTAGTGAAGTGGCTTTAAGAAAAGAGCTAGAGCAGTGAAAATTCCCATTTCCACCATCAGGGCAATAATTAAGAATTTCCAATCAACAGAAAATGTTACGAAACTGCCTGGAAGAGGACGTGTGTCTATATCGTCCTAATGCACGGTGAGAAGGAGAGTTTGAGTGGCTAAAGACTCTCCAAGGACCACAGCTGGAGAATTGCAGAAAATAGTTGAGTCTCGGGGTCAGAAAACCTTAAAAAAAATTGTCAAACAGCCCCTACATCACCACATGTTGTTTGGGAGGGTTTCAAAAATTCTCCTAGCTCGTCCAAAAACAAACTCCAGCATATTCAGTTATCAGACACGACTGGAACTTCAAATGGGACTGGCTTCTATGGTCAGATGAAACTAAAAAATGAGCTTTTTAGCAGCAAACACTCAAGATGGGTTTGGTGAACACAGGGATAAAAAAGTACCCCATGTGTACAATGAAATATACCGCTGTATTTTTGATGTTGGGGGCCTATATTTCTGGTCCCGGAGGTCCCGGACATCTTGTTTAGACACATGGCATCATGGATTCTATCAAATACCAACAGATAAAAAAATCAATAAGTGACTGACTCTGTTAGTAATCTTTTACTGGGCCGTGTTTGGATCTTCCAACCATACAATAATCCAAACACAAACCTCAAAATCAACACAAAAATGTGTCACTGAGCACAAAACCAAGCTTCTGCTATGGCCATTCCAGTCCTCTGACCTGAACCCTGTAGAAAATGAGTGAGGTGAACTGAAGAGAAGAAGCACCAACATGGAGCTGGGAATCTGAAGGATCTGGAGTGATTCTGGATGAAGGAATGGTCTCTGATCTCTTGTCAGGTGTTCTCTAACCTCATCAGGCATTATAGGAGAAAATTTAGAGCTGTTAAACTGGCAAATGGAGGTTTCAAAAAGTATTGAATAAAAGGGTGCCGTTAATTGTGGCCAATGTGTATTAGAGAAAAACATTTATTTCATAATGATATCCCCCCCCCATTTTAAATTCTTATTATCCAATGAAAGGTTAGATTTTTGTGAATTTTTTAAATAAAAGATCAAAAGGATTAACAATGCAGATTAATTTTCACAGCCTTCTTTGATCATATTTACCAAGGGTGCCGATATTTTTGGCCATGACTGTATATATATATATATATATATATATATATATATGCATATGCATGCCTTTGCATTTATTTATTTTGAATATATAGGACACCTGTGTTGTATGGCCACAGCTGACTATTAATTAGGTGGTTAGGTGGTTAGATCACAGGACTCTTCTTTCATCAAGCTCTGACTTCAAACTCCAGGAATCAGTTGAGATCGATTAGCAATGGTGCTCAATGCAGAATGTGTTTATACAGGATGCACTGAAATGTCAAGGGTGGCTAATACCATTCCAGACGCCACTGCTGCCATTCACATCCACTAACAAATGCTGCCATTATTTCATGGCAACCGTTTATAAAGACATTACCACTCCAAAAGAAACCAAATGTGCTTTTACTAAATGATTTTAGCACAATGGCACAAAACAGAGCATATCGAAACATGGGCCTCAATCATGCAATCGTATGATGCATCTGCCACCATCAGAACAAACATCTACTGACGCCATCTCCTCAGTTAAAAACCATGACAAATTACCCTTTATAAATGCCATAATATGCAAGGAGGTGCTCAACCTGATATAGCCAAATAACACATGATAGTTGTGATCCATATCTTACATTTTATACCCAAGCGTAATGTTGTTTAGCGTAAATATGATTTCTGAAATGAGGTTACACACAGCATGAGATCCTGATAAACGTTCAGTTTTCTGTGGTTTAGTCTAAATGTCATACATAGTGCAAAATATCTCCAATGTACACTACGGATCAGAAGTTTGGGGTCGGTATGATTTAAAAAAAAAAGTTTTTATAAGAAGTCTCTTATATTTACCAAGGCTGCATTTATTTGATTAACAATACAGTAAAAACAGTAATATTTTTGAAATGTTATTACAATTAAAAAAATTTTTTTTCTATTTTAATAAATTTTAAAATAGCTCAATTATAATTTAAAATAAGCAGTCATTACTCCAATCTTCAATGTTACATTATCATTCAGAAAAAATTAGAATATGCTGATTTGGTGTTCAAATAAACATTTCTTATTCACAGTTTTAGTATCAGGTTCAACCCTGTTGTAATTTTTACAGTCGGTCATTGTATAAAGCTTACAGTATAAACAAACTACTAAATTTGGCTTACTCACAAAAAGCAGCTACAAATATATCACCGTTTTTTTCCCCCGAGTTAACTCTATTGCACTTTTTTTGTCGTTTTTGACTTCACAGTCAGTCTGTATCACTTGTACTCTGTTCTTCCAAATCTTCAGGCACCTACCAGGAAATGAAAAACATGATATGAGATCAAACCTCTTACAATAAACCATTTAAAACCATCTACAAGAAACAGGAAGCAAAACCTAATAACTAAAATTGATTTATAATGAAAAACCTTAAATTTCAAAACTCCAAACTTCCTCCCCAGTGGAAAAATAAGCATCTACTGAAAGCAAGCTACAAACACAACCCAATGCTTCTGTAAAATTTCCTGTCACAGATATAACAGGCATTAACATAAATGCATGACCACTTTTACACATTAACCCATTTGGTGAACAGAAACTTGGCCCTTATTAATAATGCAGAAATGTCTGCCAAATCTTGTGCTGTTTCTGGTGGTGTGTAGAACCTGCAACTCTGCATGTCCTTCTGCAAATGAGTGACTAAGTTTATTTTAAACATTGGTTCTCATTCACTAAGTGTGCAAACACATTTTTTTGCAATTTGTGCAATCTACAGACGAATGTTTTCACAAACACATGATGATTCACCAATAGCTTTCACAGTACAATGTGCTTTAAATTTACAAAAAGAAACCACATGTATACAAAAATCACACACTCTGGGTGTCCTTATAGATGTCTTAAGATGAAATTTTATGTATATATATTTTTAAATGGTTAATTAAATTTCACCAAATACACTGAAAGTGTAAAAAAAAAAAAAGCTGCATTATAGCTTGAGCTGCGAGGTTCCTCTACATAAAAACTCTAATACGCATATGTACTGGTGGCTAATAAGACGTCTGTAGTCTGGGTGTGTATTAAAGGTGCTTATTGTGTTCTTAAACTGGTTTTGAGGATAACACACTTGCCATTGTTTGAATCCTGCTGCACATCTCTCAGATTAGAGCATTTCTTTAGAAAGCCTCATATGTTTGCTGAGAGTGACGAAAGGCTATAAAGGAAAGATTGTGCGGAAAAGCCTTATATGAAGATTTGGGTGTGTTTTATGCAAATGACTGACCTCAGACATGCGTTCGTTCATTTAGAATACTCCAAATTCATTAACATTAGAACAATGTTAAGAGCTTATTTGTGTACGTACACATATGTTGTGAATTAGTAATCCACACAGTTATTAGTGAATGAGACCAAAGATCCCAGTTTGTGCAACACATTTCAGTGTGAATTGTTTTATGAATCTGTCACAAAATGATGCAGACTTTGCAAACAGACTGTAATTGAAGGACAGGATGGTTAAACACTATACTGGGCACATCAGCACTCAGTTTCTCAGTTTGCATACAAAAACTATGTGACCCTGGACCACAAAACCAGTCATAAGTGTAAATTTTTCGAAACTGGGATTTCTATAGGACAATGTTTGGCCAAGATACAATTATTTGAAAATCTGGAATCTGAGGGTGCAAAAAAATCACCTTTAAAGTTGTCTAAATGAAGTTCTTAGCAATGCACATTACTGATCAAAAATGAAGTTTTGATATATTTATGGTAGGAAATTCACTAAATATCTTCATGGAACATGATCTTTACTTAATATCCTAATGATTTTTGGCATAAAAGAAAAATGGATAATTTTGACCCATACAATGTTTTTTTGGCTATTGCTACAAATATACTCCAGTGACTTGGTTTTGTGGTCCAGGGTCACAAATGGACTATTTAGATTTAGGGACCAGATGGGGTGGAAAAAATTAGAAATTTTGGTCATGACAATTTTTACTAACATTATAAGTGAAGCTATGGTAAAATACAATAATTAAAAAATACCTTTTTATTGACGTACATGCGTAAAAAAAAAAGAAAAAAAGAAAAAAATCATCTTTGGGTTTTAAGTGCTTAAACAGACTCAAAAAGAAAAAAAATTGTGCATTTTAGTAAGATAAACCAAGACCCAACTGTGATCTATTACTTTACTTCCAACAATTACACCGTTTTTTTTCTCCGCCTGATCTGTTCTTACCTGTCTGTGGGCCGCACACATTTGTGTGAAGGAATCCTGAAGGTAATGGTAACCAAACCCCATGATTCGACCGACTGTCTGGCTGCACAATCCAGCCACTTTGGCAGTAAAGTCCAGGGTGAAGGCGAGTCTGACCAGCTCAGGAGAGGCGTCTGTGGTCTGGGGAAGAGGATCACAGGCTATATAAGCGATCGAGCTGCTGGAAGGAGCTGTAAGACAGTTTCTGGAGGAAGTCTTGGACACTCTTGTTCCTGCTTATCTAGAAAGAAAATTACACAGAAATGGCATGAGGGGATCTAGTTTTATTATGCCTGAATGGATAATTATTCATCAATATGCATAATAGAAATAAAATTGTATGACCACAGAATACTGCGACTGACCACTCACAATAAAGTATCCTAAAATGCCATGTAATAAAATGTGATAATGAAATGATAATTTTCTTAAAATTAATTTTGCATAGAGATGAATAACAGATCAATAGCTGAACATTATATCAGGTATAATTATATTTAGTTATAATTCTGAATCAATGAATCTAGTTAAATGCTTATTTTGATCAATAATATCTCCATGTTGCTTCAGCAGGCTGATAATTCTCTCTGTAGTGTCATCAGCTGAGGAGACACGTGTGTACATTTGCAATTTGCAATATGAAGCTTAAATTTAAATAAGCTTTGAAAAGTAAATAAATAAAACAAGATCCCCCAGAATATTTTTGTGGAATTTATTGTGCTCGGAAACATTTCCTGCTAGTCAGATTTCATGGAGAGGGTCACCTGTAGAGCTGCAGTCTCCTACAGAAGCAGCAGAGGGCAGTGGAGCACAATCTTCTTTTGGGCTGAACTGAATCTCCTTCACAATCAACTCCAGTTCTTCTGATACCTTCTCAAAGTATGTATTACCAGAGTCCACGCTCACTACAAACAGAGGAAAGATTCACATACATAGTTGTTTGGACCAATGATACATTAACATTTAAGTGTAAAGGCCTGTTCACACAAACGCAGAAGTCGGTGGATGAGAGAGCTCAACAAGCTGCAAAAAAAAAAAAAAAAAAACAACACCTGCAATTTAAGTAAAAATCTTCATAAATTTGACAACACACATGCTGCAAATTCAACACACAAAAAAAAAAAAAAAAAATAGAGAAACGCGCTGCAAATAGGCCCAGACCACATCGGAAATGATTAAGGGAACCGCAAAGTGGGGGGGGGGGTATTATTAGCCTAAATAAGCTGATGAAATACACAATTACTGTAACTGTGAAAGGCTATAAGCTGGCTAACATACTTTTACAACTTCCCTTAAAAAAAATTAACCATGGTTTTACTTTTAAAATTAATTAATTAATACATTTATTATATTAAAAAATGGTTACTATAGTTAAACCATGGTAACCACAAATTAACCATGGTACACTAACCATAGTTTAACCATGGTATTTGTACTACTGTGGTTATACAAATGGTAATCAATATGCCAAAAAAAAAACAGAAAACACCACATGGTTACTTTTGACCACTTTATGTATAAAACTAAAAATACAACGTTCCTTAACCAGATGGTTTTTCAAGTTATTAATAAAGAGAATGTTACTTCAGTCATGTTGTTGTAGTTATGTTTTAAGTTGACTAGTTACACACCAAAAAATCAAAATCATGAATCGGTCAAACTTTCTGAAAAAAGCAAGATTTTTATTTTTTGCCATACTGCCCAGCCCTATGGTTTTATTATAGTAAGAGTGTGTATTTGCAAAAACAGTAGCCAACTGTAAATTTCACCAACAGTAAGACACAATTTTACAGTAACTTGCTGGCAACCGTGCTGCCAGTTCTTTACTGTTTTTTAATAAACAGTAGTCAACTGTAATTTTACCCAACAGTAAGATACTGTTAATTTTACAGTAACTTGCTGGCAACCAAGCCGCCAGTTCTTTACTGTTTTTTAACAGGAAAATTTTTAACAGTGTGGTGTAAATAAATTAGAGGTCAACCGATATGGGTTTTTCTCTGGCCGATGCCGATGCCGATATTTAGAAATCAGGGCAGCCGATGGCCGATATATGATGCCGATTTTTTTGGCCGATATGTTTGGCGTTTGATTTCTTTTTATTTTTTTCCCTTGACCGATTAATACAATCAGTTAAACGGTTTAAAAAGTAATTTTTTTCAGTAATTTATCTAAATATTTAAAAAGGTTTGCTGCATGGTTTAAATATGCTATGCATATAAAAAATTTCGGTTTTTAGAGAGAGAGAGCGAGAGAAAAGTCATATTATAAATCACATTTATTATTTCATTCAGAAATCGCCTAATGCGGCGAAATGTTTTACAAAACATTATAATAAACACTGTAAACATAAGCTAGGCTATTTTAGTTTCCCCCTCCTCCACAAAAATTCTTTCAATTAACAGTATTTAGAAAAGAACCAAAATTAAAAATATGAAGCTAGCTATAATGACAAGCCAGCAATTTATTTAGGCTAAAACGAAAGTGAAACCAAATGTGTCCGTGTTCGCGATGTATTTGAATGCCAAAATATTATTTATTATGTACTTCACAGAATTACTGAATTTCACAGGAAAGATTTATTTTTTATAAATAAAGAACTGTATGTCTTTAGTCAGTTATTAAAACATTACATGGGCTGATTTATTCATTTTTAAGTATTTGGGATTTTAAGAACAAGTGGGAAATGTGCTGAATGTTTCATTTCATCCAAGTGAAATTAGCAAGCAGTTAGACTTAATTGCGCACCGTTTAAATGCAGACCAGGCCTTGATTGACTGACTCAGCGTGCGTCAAGGCCTCGTCCATATTGCCAGATGCGCTCGTGAGAGACTTGCGGAGCAGAACTGGGCGCGAGACCGTGAGTATAAAAGAGCATTACGAGACAGGCTGCGTGTGTGCGGCTAGTCCGTGAGACGCGGGAGACGTGCAGCGTGGGGCAGAGCGGAGCGAGTATGAGAAGCATTCAGAGACACGAGGCTGACGGTCTGAATTAGCAAACATACAGTATAAACTTATTTAAATTAATCTATTGGGAGATAAAATGTGTAAGATAATGTTCATGTAGCCTACTAATAAAAACATCTAAAAATGTATCTTTTATTCTCAGTACTGAAAGCAGAACTGAGCTCTTGATATCGTTGTGGTGCAGCTCTTGCAAATTACCTTTTTATTCGTTTTCATGTCATTTCGAGGCTGAAGTTACATACATTTTCTTTAGTTTTAATTTGCCTAACTTTCGATCTGACCCTTTTTAAATGGTGGTGTTTAGGCAGTGGCTAGGCAGTGGGAGAACGGAGGTGCGCTCACTCCCTTTGGTTAGTCAGACTGTCACTCAAAGGCTAGCCAGACATGCATATCCTCTGGAACAGAGTAATATCGCGTCCAGATTGCAACGTCTCAAATCGCAATTGCAATTCACTTTTGATTAACTGCACAGCCCTACCAGGTAGTTCTCTCTTCAGAAAGTTAGCAGGCAGAGGGGGACATCACAGGGTTATCCGTTGTGCCAGTGGAATGGCAATCTGCTTGCCGCACGGGGCAGCGTCAGCTTGCAGACGCGCCTGTATATTAATCGGCCTAATTTGCATCACAATCGGCCGATGCCGATTAATTAAAAAATGCCAAAAATCGGCCGATTAATCGGCCGGCCGATCAATCGGTCGACCTCTAAAATAAATGTCAAAAATTCTTTAGTTAAATATCCTTGCAGAAGACTTGAATGAAATATGAAAGCAAAAATTGGTCAGTTTGAATTAAAAATTTAATATTTCTGAACACAGACTAAGAAAATACCAATTTTAACCAATGTAAACATTGTTATCTCACTCTGCCACTACCGGCTGCAATGGACTTTTGGCATATTTTGCATTTGACAAAAGTTTGTTCGACATCTGAGGGACTGTTTACACCTGGTTATTTAATGCGTTTTCTCTGATCGGATCAGCTATCCTTTTGTGAAAAGACCAGGTGTAAATGCCCTCCGAAATGCTTTCGAGACGGATTTAAAACCGATCGTTCAAACCACTTCAGGAGGTAGTGTGGGCCGAATTCCAGACGAAACTGGACAAGTGTCAATGCATCTGCTTGTTGAAACCACATATGTAAATTACTATTAATGTAGAATGATGCCTAAAAGATTTGCATGCGCAGGGTAAGAGTTGTGAAAGCGTACATAAGACTGTAAGTGTAAATTAAATTTGCATGCGAAAGAGAAGCTATGTTCACACTTGGCGTCTTTTTTGAAGCTGCCAGCATCTGTTTTACATTATAATCCTATGGAGTAAACCGTGTTTTCAAAAAAGTACTGAGCGCTTTTTAAAACGCCACCGCTGGCGTCTTTTTCTGCAGCTCAGAGCGTCTTTTCAAGTTGAAAAAAGTTCAACTTTTCTGAAAAAAAAAACGCCCTACGTCAAGCGCCTTTTTGACAGCTGACAAATGACAAGTGAGTGGCAAGTCGTTTCCATAACAACAAAAACAACAAGAAAAATGGAGAAGATAGCCGAAACACAAAATAAATATGATCTGCATTCTTCTGACTTCCATTTTTCCACACAATGCTACAAATATTTTTTTTCTTGCACTTGAAACGCGATTTACACCTTTAGCTTCTCTTGCGCATGCAAATTTAATTTACGCTTAACTCTTACCCTGTGCATGCAAATCTTTTAGGCATCATTCTACCTTCATACAATGTATCTGATCGGATGTGTGCGTAAACGTTTTATAAAATAAATCGCAATACCTTGATTTAAGAAAAATAAAATCGTCTTAAAGCGTAAATTCAGATGAATCCAAAAAATAAAAAAATTCGCCCCGCCCTATAAAACCATGGCTAATTTTCGTTTTGTTGGGAGTAATTTTGGCATTGTTGTGGTCCTCCCGTTTTGGTCTGTGCTACTTGCAGCGCATTTTTTGTTTTTGGTTGTGTTGTGTGTATTACAGCACGTTTCTATATTTGGTTGTACTGTGAGTATTTTGCAGCACATGTGTTGTCAAACTGATGAAGATAATTTCTTAATTTGCTGGTGCTTTTTCTATTTGCACGTGTTTTCTGAAGTTGCAGCGCATTGAGCTCTCTCAGACACCGTACAGTTTTCTCATCTCATACATTAACATTTCAGTGTACAGGCCTGTCCACGCCTACACAGAAGTCACAAAAATGCCAATTTTCTCATGTGATCTGTCTGTTCAGACTAGTGTGTAAAAATGGCATACGGTATGGGCAGAATTAAAATGCAAATTCACTCCCTGGGAGTAGGTGCTGGTTACAGAAAAGTTGAAATACCCCAGTACACAAAGCGCAGCACTTCCATTTCTCACACCCACTTGTCACAAAGAAGAAAGGAAGTCAAACATTATGATTTGGGGTTTTGAAGATTAACCAGTCTTATGGGTTTAAAACAGCATGAAGGTGAGTAAATAATGACAAAATTTTCATTTTGGGATGAACTAACCCTTTAAAAGTGACGTATTGCTCTTCTACAAATCTTCACATGATATGAATTCACAGGTCTGAGTTCATCAGACCTGACCTTTGGAGATTAGTGAAATTCGTATGAGCTTAACGTTTCCACATTCATTCAATGGTCAGTCAATGGAATGAAAGGTGTCTCTATTCAAACTAAATGTTCATCAAAAAATATTCCATACCAAACTAGTATTGGTATAGTCTTGGTGTGAACAGAACTTTACTTGCTTCCTAAATGTCACTTAAGATAAGTGAACTTAAGCCAGAATAATGGCCTGTTCACACCAAAAAATGATAGCTACAAAGATAGATAACTATAACGATAATTATATTAATATTCACACCAACGCACAATAATTTCTGTTTATTATAAGCTTGTGTTGCCTTTTTGTTTTCTGCTGCTTTATATACGCGAGCTCTTTAAAGACATCTAGTTTCTGATTGGCTGGCAATGCTTCTATTGTTCATTAGTTAGAAAAAATCGTTCTAAAGTAATTCTAACGATATCGTTCCTCTGTGTCATTATCATTATAGCTGTAATGTGGACTTCCCTACCCTCAGAATTAATTAATGAATTAAGCTCAAAATAATTCACTCATTAAAACTTTGTAGTTAGCGTTATAGTTCTCATCCTTGGTGTGAACAGGCCTTAAATGGCTAATTCTTCATACCGACTGTCATTAGTCGCAGAACTATGAATTTGCAAGACAAGTTCACTTGTTTTTATTCACAGGGCTATTAAAACTATCTGGCCTGTCAATTTCAAGACTTACCATCTGAAAGCCCCTCCACACCTCCAGGAACAAGAGAGGAGTCCTTTTGTAATGACTCTCTTTTCTCATCATTTTGATTGCTAAAGAAGATCCTTCTCAGAGAGTGTTTTTTCCTCACAGTCTCACTGTGGCCAGGTGAGCCTTTACGAGAAGAGCGAAGCCCCCGTTCTATTGTGTATTGTCCAGAGTCTGTTTCTGTAACTCGTTCATCTTTCACTTTGGGCTCAGTCTTCTTCTTAGAGAAGAGGTGGAGAAAGCCTCTGAAGAATGATTTGGTTCTGCTTGGTGCTTTCAGGCTCTTACTCCTCGTAACAAGTTCTTGTGTTGTGCATTCAGGGCACTCACTGGTCTTCAGAAGCCGCTCTTCTCTCAGACGGTGGGTGGAGGTGTCACTGGATGCCCTTCTGGACTGCCTTCCTCGTTTAAGCCATTTGAGTTTATTTAGCTGATGTTTCCTGTATCCTTCATTCAGGCTGAGGCTCCGCTTGACGTACGTCTGTAACAGACATCTAGCACACTTCTGATCCGACAACAGCAGCTGAGAGTTACGAGAAGCAAGCTTGGACATCTTTGTACTCTGCATCCACAATGTCTATAAAATAAAACAATATGAGTAATACTGTTAGAACCAAGCTTTTAGAGCATTTTATGTTTCCCAAATACACACAATTAAACTAAATCTTTTCCATATTCACATATATGCTCAATTTTAGTATTTCATCCCAAGCTCTTCATTGACACAGAAACAAAACATAGCAAAGACAAATGATGAAGGCATTAGCAAATGTTTCCAAGGAAACACTCTATATCACATATCTATACGTTATGACTTATAAACAACTAAACTGCCATAGTTTTAATGAAATAAACATTCATTTCTTAGTTGATTATTTTAACACATATCCACCAACATAGAAGAGTTGGTTAAAGACACAGTAAAACCGTTGTAAATAATGGGGTATTTTTGACTTCATACAGTGTACAGAGTAATGTTAACGATATAATGATATAGTTTTGTGTTGTGAGCAAATCTGAATCTAGCAGTTAAAATGAAAGTATACACTTATCAGATGCACTTTATTTTACAGTACGTCCACTCCACTTACATAGAAAGTACTACATGGGCTAGAGTTAGGTTTAGGGTTAGTACCTAGTTATTGTAATTACTATAATAAGTAGCATGCACATGAGGAACAGAACTGTAAAATAAAGAGCTACCCACTTATCTGTTAAAAGGGAAGTTGGTTACTTACAGGTCACGGCTGTCTCCAAACCTAGTAAGCTTCCTACTTCAAAACTTAGGTATTTTCGACATCATAATCCACGGTTATGATTTTTAAAAATGCTTGTCTAAGTAGGCAGCAAGTAGCTTTTGAGACAGCTTTACCTTCGGAATCTCCCATCATTTGTACACATAAACACATTACATTTCTAACTCGTTTCGTGTCCTGTTTATCCTGTTTATCGCTACAGTATTACTTCAGTAGAGCTGAATTAAACCTCACCTTTATGGATGCAGTCCACCTTTTGGTTTGGAGATCGAATAGCGTTATTGTAAGTGAAACTTCACATTATAAAAGTAGAAGAAGTAACGCAAATGCTTCCCTGCGGTTCACGCTTGTGACAGAATCACGCGACTTAATGGCCCGCCCACTTCATGAATATCATGAATATTCATGAACCTCATGAATAATTATTACAAGATTGTAGCAGCAGATGAATATACGTAGAATTGCAACTGGATATGAATGTAGTGGTAGATCTGCAATATATATATATATATATATATATATATGGGTGATTCTATAATTGCGGGTATTGCGGGTACATTTGGTGTCCGAAGTCTTTTTTTTTTTCAGTTTTTTTTTCAAATGGTTATATTTTTTATTATATTAATAATTTGTTACTCATTGTTATGAATAACAAGATGTTACAGTCCATAACAATATAATAATTTATTTAAAAAGTGTCTTAAATAGCTGAAAATCACAATTTCTTGTTGTCCGAATTAGTCTGTATTTTTTCCATCATGTATCAATGTGTAATCAAAATATTTTAGAATACTTTTCTTTTGGTAACATTTTGTTCATTTTATTTATAAAAGCCCTAAATAGGCACTTACTAAATTATTTAAAATTAACTTTTTTCTTAAAAAATTGTGTCCATAAATCTTGCGTCAACTCTGTTACTGTACCATATTTTCCCTTTAAATTGGTGGAATTAACTGTGTAAGATACAGGAAATGATGTCACTTTCCCTCACTGATAAGATCTGAAGCACTGAAAAGTATGTGTTGTCTCTCTGAGAAAATATTTTAATCTAAAAAGTTCTTATACCAAGAGTTATTTTGTAGAACGTCAACTCTGTTACCACAATATCAAAATGAAAACAGAATTTATTACTGATCACACATTGGGTTATTTAAAGGTCTTTTAATCATGTTTTCATTAGTGTAATATGCTCTTAACATTTATGCCAGCAAGTGGAGTTTTTGGCAAAAATAAAATAAAATTGTCAATTCTGTTACTGTCAAACTCTGTTACCAAGATAGAATAACAATGCTGACAATAGTGTAACAGAATTGACAGTCCACTGGATAATACTGTCAATTCTGTTACTTTACAATTCTGTTACTTAAAGGGTCAACTCTGTTTATGACAAAATTGTTGTTTAAAATCTCATAAACATTATTGAGATATTGTTGCACCTTTATAATATTTCAATTTTTTTTTTTTTTTTTTTTTTTACTGGATATTGTATATAATACATTTTCAGATGAAAAATACTTGCTCCAAGTAGACAGTTCTGTGAAGACATAGGTTTTTTTTTTTTTTTAAAGGTATACATAGGTGAAATATTATCTCATTTTTGATTGTTGGAATGTAAGGACTGTTTTGTCTAATGAAACAAGAAGGATTTTTCCGGTTATGATTTATTGTTATTTCTGCACATTGCCTAATTTGTCCGTAACAGAGTTTACAAACAATACCATGAAGACATCTGTTTTTTCATTAAAAGTTAAAAAAGCGAAGTAATTTGTGTTTAAGCACTAAATTATTAAAATTTAAAATGTTTTCAATAAGATACTGGAAAGAATTTCTGTTAGTGAACAGTTTTTTTTTTTCTTAACTTTCTGAAATGCCAAATGTATCTCCAATTATAGAATCACCCATATATATATATATATATATATATATTTAATAATATTTTTTTCATTTGTAGACATTAAAAAAACAATTAGCACACTACATATGTGCCACAGGATGTAATTGCAGACTCTCCACACGATGGCGCTATTCATCCAAACTTAATTTTCATTGCATTCTGAACCGAAACCTCGCATGGTTTTCTCTCCTGTTGCCTGGACATAAATGCATCTTTGTTTACCTGTATTGGATTATTGAGAAAGTTCAGTTTTGTTGTTGTTTTTTTATCTCCTCAATGAAAAGAAAGTCATTTGCATTGCAAAAACCATATGGGATGTGTTATCACATGACTTCCCACATGTTTTCATATGAAGCTTCTCTAATTTCTCTCTACAACATGGCTTATGTGAAATATTTGGTTATTTCATTCTCTTTCTGCTTAAGATAAACAAGCATCTCCATCATCACAGGCTCTAGAAGTGTCCGTGAACTCAGTATCACAGCGCCTGCTTCAAAATCCTCTCTAAAACTAATTGTAAATAATCAATCAATATTTACAGTGCAATCGGGTCTATTCATCAGACTAGGGTCGGTTAGTTCCTGACCATCCTTTAAATTGACAAACTTTCGGACACCTTATTTACTTATTCCGTTCCATTCCGATAACATCAAAACACTTGACAACTTGATGACTGCAGAGGCCTATCACAGCAGAATTCAATCTGGCTGGCGAAACATAACCTGTGCTTACAAAGACTGTGGTAGAGCAGATATTCAACTTAAATTCCCTTAAGAGACTGTATGCAAGTCAAAATAGGGCTTATCATGAGATCCTGTGTCTTTTTGGCTTCTCTCAAGCAGATATAGGTCAGGAAACACCATGTTACCTCTAAGTCACCCAAGTGAATAATTCACATGAGTTTAACTCAACTCCAGTAGTTTAAATATTCAGAAGTAGGTTAACACTAATGTAAGATTTGCTTGATTTTGGTCAGCCAGGGATCTAAAGGGGACATCCTGGCTTCTGTATTTAAGTCAATAAACAATAGCATGCATAAATCTAACTGACAATTGATCATGAGATTAGTAGTGTTTCCTTAAACAGATCATTCAGAGCATTATAATGGATTATAGTCATTATAATTCACTTAAGTGAACTGAATGCAATGTTTTGGACACTTAAAGGAATAGTGCACCCAAAAATAAAAATCTGTGGATAATTTACTCACCTTCAGGCCATCCAAGATGTAGATGAGTAGCTTTCTTCATCAGAACAGATTTGGAGAAATGTAGCATTACATCACTTGTGCAACAATGGATCCTCTGCGGTGAATGGGTGCCGTCAGAATGAGAGTTCAAACAGCTGATAAAAACATCACAATAATCCACAAGATGTCCACACCACTCCAGTCCATCAATTAACATCTTGTGAAGTGAAAAGCTGGTGTTTGTAAGAAACAAATCCATCATGAAGATGTTTTTAACCAACTTTAAACCATCACATATATTATGGCCAAAATATGAGTCCATAATTCAGAGAAAAAGTTACTCTGCTGTCATCCTCTCACATCAAAACCCACCCACATATTTGTTTAGGACTGTTTTAGACTCTTTTCTCTTGTAAATAGTGCTTGAGCTGTGCATTTTTATCTCCTGATTCAGATGAGATGACTTTTTCATTGGAGGAAGCATTATTATGGATTATAGACTTGTATTTTAGCCAGAAGAAACATTTTGAAATATCATCATGATGCATTTGTTTCTTACAAATGCTTCACAAGACGTTAACTGATGGACTGGAGTCGTGTGAATTACTGTTTGGACTCTCATTCTGACGGCACCCATTCACTGGCAGTACATTATAAAAGACAAAAGAAATAATAATTATGACATTACATATAAAGTTGTACTTCAGTCCTACTTAAGTGGGTCAAAAAGCACTATATGCATTTAATATAAGCTTAAACTATAATATGTTTAATTGTAAATAACACACACTGAAAAAAATGATTCATTGAATTTACTAATTTTTTTAAGGTAAGTGGTTGCAGACAATTTATTTTAGCTACATTTAAATAAACAAATTTAGTTGACTAACTTTCAACATTTTTTAAATGTAGCTAAATTAAATTGTTTGCAACCACTTACCTTAAAAAAATTTGTAAATTCAATGAATCATTTTTTTCAGTGCACAACGATTAGTATGTTAAGTATATAAGTATATTACTTCCGTAATAAGTATGCATAAATGCATTTATTTTTCACAAGTCATCCAGGTATCTTTTGCCTACTATTTTATGAAAACTAAGAATTCAGGCATACTCTTCTAGGGAACGTATGGGGAATCCATCTTAGTTGGCATTATAATTTAGGGACAGTATTTTTGTCTATAAGTGCATACAATGATGCCTGCTTAGGTTTTGAACTGAGTTTGGGTTCGTGTGGCACGAGCTTGGCGTCTCCCATGCTGTTGTTAGGAAAGCAGAGATGAAAATAGAAAGCTATTGAACTGTTCTGATTGGGCAGGTGGGGAAGATAGGACAGATTAAGAAAACATGGAGCGAAGGAGAAAGATAGATGACCTTTAGAATGATGAATGGCGCATCTGGGGCTGCAGACACAGTGGAAACAGATGGTCGGTACACACACACACACACACACAGATGTACAGTTAGAAGAGCAAAACACATGGGCGGTTGTCATGTGAAGAAAGAATGACAAAGTGGAGAGCTATAAAATGTTAAGCAGCCATGACTCGTGACCGTCTCTGTCCTCGGATGGGCTCTGATTGTTAAGAATACGTGAGAAAAGGTAAGCAGAAGTGAAGAATGAGAAAGACTGACTTCACTCTGTGTTTCCCATGTTCCCACTGTCATGTGAGGCTGCGCTTGGAATAGCATACTTGCAATTTCTGTAGTATAGTGAACTGAACTGGTGTAGAAACAATTTTCACTCAGAAATTAATACATTTTACAAATAATTAAGTATCACATTGAATTAAATGTGGAATTTTGAAGTAGAAAGACAAATTTGTAAAATTTGTAAAATGTGCTCCAATAATCTTTTTGCAGTGTACTGTATACTCTTCAAATTTTCTGTACTCATGGTATACTGGAAATGTGAGGCATACACTGGATCACACTTTGCAGGTAATGTATCCCAGAATGCAATGCATCGATATAAATACCATCAAAGTAATATTTAATATATTTTTATCTTTCTTGGCTGTTTTAAAATGCACAGTGTTACTGGGGTCATTGGATTTTCTGACTTGCAGAGACACTGTCTCTGAGACAGTCTGTGTTTTTTTTAAAGATTATATAAATATTACAGTATAGGGAACCAAAAAGTTGTATTTGATTAAGAAACAGACAAACAAGCAAAACAAACAAACAAACAAACAAAAAAAGTTATTTTTAAATGTAAGTTTAAACAAACCCTCATCCATTTTCTCATAAAACGTACAGGAGAGTGCAATTTGCTTGACATAACTATATACATTAAGTGTGACACATTATATATATATATATATATATATATATATATTATGTATAATATCATATCTTATATATATATATATATATATACATACATATATATGTACATACATATATTAAACAAACTAAAATTAAAAACATTTTCAATACTTTTAAAAATAGAAATATTAACTGAAAAAAACCCTAACTTTTTTCATTTCAGCTAGGTTACAAGGCAAGAGTTCGTATTTCTCAGCTTGAGTACTGTCATAAATAAAGCTAAAACTGAAAAAAATAAATAAAATAAGTAAAGTAATAAAGTAATAACAATAAAGTAATAACATAAGTAATAAGTACCATTTATTAAAAAACAAAAGCTATTAAAAATTACAAAAACACACAACAAAACCACTAAAACTTCAACAAAAATAAAAAATGAAAATGGAAACATACAAATAAAAACTTATTCAAAATAGTAAAAACTATAACAGTATCTCAGTCAGTAATAATAAAATATCAGACTGACAATAATGTAGCATATTATCATTTGAAATGTTTATGGATAAAATACAGAATACTATGAATTTATACAGTATACTACAATTTAATTGTATTTACACACGCACGCACACACACACACACACACACACACACACACACACACTTGTTCTGGTATCCTTGTGGGGACTCTCATAGGCATAATGTTGTTCTGCTGTACAGACCGTATTTTCTATCGTCCTACACCAACCCTACACCTAAACCTACCCCTTACAGGAAAATTTTCTGCATTTTTACATTTTCAAAAAACTTCATTCTGTGTGATTTATAAGCTTGTTTACCCGTGGGGACCTCAATTTAGGTCCCCACCGTGACACGAGTCCCCATGAGGCTGTGTGTATTCAGGTCTAAGTCCCCACCAGGATAGAAAAAACAAGTACACTCACACACATTCACACTCACACACTTACTCACTCTCACACGCACACACACTCGCACTCACACACACATACACACACACACACACACAAACATAATGTTTAGACATGGGTGGTTTTCATTACTGTATTACAGTAACACATAGTAAAGGCCTCACTTCATCTTTTGTTGACGTGACAGTGGGCATTAAGGCCTCTTGAGGGGAGAATTAGTGAAACACTATTAAAAGCACATCAGTGTACCTGCTTTCTAGAAGCAGAGAAATCCTCATGAACATGACCTACATCCTCTGGCAGTGAAATACACGGACCCCAAGCCCACTGATGAATGAAAACAACCAGTACTACTGTACCACAAAACTCACAAACCCAAAGTACAGGAGCATATAATATAATATAATATAATATAATATAATATAATATAATATAATATAATATAATATCAGCCTCAAACTGACATAAAAACATATACATACATACATAATTAAAATGTAACAAATAAATAGCCTTGACCAAAAATATTAAACATTCACCCTTTAACGAACAGTAAAAGTTAGTTTGAACTCATGCAAATATACTTGTTTACTTTAGTTTTTCTTGATTAAATTACATTATTACATCACTTTTTCCCTCATCATCAGTTTGATTCATTTGACGTGGGACTGTAAGTCAAGTGTTGTTAAAGATTAATGTGGAGAGACTAAGTTTAGCAGAAAGAAACAAGAAAGAATTTCAGCTGGGTCTCTTGTCTGCTTGATCACAATCTCTGTGTATCGCGTTGCGTCCAGTGACCAGTCAACAAGTCAAAGTCCACGAGTCCAGAGTCATGGCCAAAATCGCGCTGTTCTTTACAGACAGTAATCAGCAAGGCAATCTCTCATTTACAGTACTCATTTACTGGAAAACCCCCTTGAAGCCTCATAATATTCTATCAGGTGAAGTGAGTGAAGACCAGAGTTCGCAACAGGCTATTATTATAGTTTTTGTTACTATTTTGAATTAGACTTTATTTTGTTTGTTAGTTAAAGTTTCAGTAATTTTGTTTTGTGCTTTTGTCATTTTGATGTAATTTAGCTGTCTAATAGACCATTGTATATTATGAATATTGTTGGTCTAATTGCCTTGCTCCTAATTGGATAAAAGCATCTGCTATATGCATGAATGTGAATGTATTGCTTGTAGGTTTTTTTTATTATTAATATTTATCATTATTTTATATTACTATTATTATTATTCAATTTTAGTTATAAGTTTTAGTTTATTTAGTACTTCAAGTTAAACTATGAAAACGATCATCAATATAATCAATGAAAAATCATTGTCATCAATGAAAATGAGAAATGTTGCCTTGGCAACAAGCTGAAATAAATTAAGTTTATTTATTTATTGTTTGTTTGTTTGTTTCAGTGTAATTTGCTTCTAGTGACAATGTTTTTTTTTTTTTTTCTGTGCTTAGTTTTACCTTTAGTTTTAGTTAATGATAATAACTCTGGTTGTCAACGCACTCTCATAGCAATTTTATGTTTTAGCAAATTGCACAGTGAATTTATATATGGTGAACTTGTATATGTATCTCGATTTTGTATGATCTAATTCATATGTATTAATATGATCTGTTTATGCCACACTGATGGTATGGTTTTGGGGTGGGGTGAGGGGTGTGCTTTTTTTTTTCTCTGAAAGCCTTACATTTTCTTCCAACTCAATTTGTATGAATTTGCCACAAGTTCAACAAAATGTAAAAGAGTTACAGTTGTGCCAGCCCGATCTCACGGCAATTCGTACATATTTTACGAGGTGGCTAATTCGTACGAATTCGTACGACCTCACTCGTACAAATTGATACGATTTTTGCCTAATCGTACATATTTTACGAGTTGCCAATTCGTATGAATTTGTACCAATGACCTACACCTAACCCCGCCCCTAAACCTACCCGTCACTGGGGTTTAGACAAATCGTACTAAATCGTACGAGTGAGGTCGTACGAATTCGTACAAATTAGCCACCTCGTAAAATACGTACGAATTGCCGTGAGATAGCGTTGGTTGTGCTGGTTGTTAAAATGCTGAGACTGCTGTAACCTATGTTATAACTGAGTGACCACAAAGGTCCTATATGGTACTGTTTACTGAGTTTGAGTGACAGTCCCACACTGAACCTCCCAGATGTAGTCCATTAGACAGATCTATAGTTCTGTGGACTGTGAATGTCTGTTCCAGCTCATTGTGAAATGATGCACAGCTCTTTGGCCATGAAAGCCAGTTCTTCTAGGCATGAGGCTGGGATTACAAACAATACATTGTTAGACAATCCTTGCCATTATCATTCATAATGATGTGTTTTGAGGAGATTGTTTAGCGAAAGGAAAATCCTCAATCCCAGTTGACCTTAATGTTTGCATATATATGTTTCCAGCTGAAAATTATATTCTCTCAGAAAGTTTATTTCTGGGTTAATTTAATTTAATTTAATTCTGGTTGATATATTGAATAGTAAAAGTCCTACAATAATACCAGTGAATAATGTAATAAAATTTCTTAATGTTACAAAATCAGATTGCGTATATGTGACCCTGGACCACAAAACCAGTCTTAAGTCACTGGAGTATGTTTGTAGCACTAGCCAACAATATATTGTTTGTTTCAAAATTATTGATTTTTCTTTTATGCCAAAAATCATTATGATATTAAGTAAAGATCATGTTCCATGAAGATATTTTGTAAATTTCCTACCGTAAATATATCAAAACTTCATTTTTGATTAGTAATATTCATTGCTAAGAACTTCATTTGGACAACTTTAAAGGCGATTTACTCAATATTTTGATTTTTTTGGACCCTTACGACTGGTTTGTGCTCCAGGGTCACGCATTATATTATATTTACTGTTTATTGTTTATATTTACTGTTTATTTTAACTCATTCATCCATGTATTCCTTGTCATGACGACTTAATAATTACTTTTTTAAGGCTGGTTTAGTGCCAGCTCAGATGTTTCGGAGGATTTTTTCCTGACTCGTTAAACTTTCATGAGTTCACTCCATCTTTAACGAGTCTCTCTGATGGAAAGTTCCATGTATCTGCACAGACTTGTGTGCGTTGAGATGGTTTAGTTTCTTGCAAAGGAAGGGCTTGGTTATTTTTGGCTCGGTGTATCTGGTTAGAGGAGCAGACCTATGAGGCCAAAACCAGCAGTCTTTGCACAAACTTCACATTGCGTAAGGCAGCACACCGGAGTCAACAGCACACAGTGACTCAATTGTGAAAAGACAAGAATAAAGACAAACATCTTTCTGCATTGGCCATTTAGATTGGTGTGTTTAGCTATTTTGAAATGCACAACGTCTCTGTATAAAATGATATGAAGGTCAGTGGGTTTTCTGACTTGGATTGGCTTTTGTGAGCAGGAATGGCTCGCTAGAATTTCTCTCTTATAATGATTTTAAACCAAGAGTCACATTAATTCTATACAAATATACTTCATGTAGGCCAATAGGGTTTCAATAAAAATGTGTCCAAAACATATTTTATATATAAAATAGTCTAAATTATTATATCAGTCATTAGTGCTGCAATTAAAGTTGAACGACTATAATAATGCATTTTTAATTATATTTAATAAAGTTATACAGCACACCTAAAATTATGCTTATTTTATTTATTTATTTTGACTCAATTTTAATTTCATTTTTCCAGTCAGAACAAATTGATATTTTTAAGTTACACTAACATTGTTAAGGGTTTTTTTTTGTTGTTTTTTTGGCCAAGGCTGCATTTATTTGATTCAAAAATAATAATAAAAATGTTCTGTTTTAATATATTTTAAAATGTAATTCATTAATATTTAATAAATGGATTAATTTAATCCGAATGAATAAAAGTTTTAATTTCTTTAAGGGGGAAAAAAAATAAAACCTTTGAACAGAAGTGTACATATTCCATATTACTTGTTTGTAGTCCATGCTTGTTAAAAAATAAGTCTTAAACAAGCAATAATATTCTTTTTATCTAAAAATTCATGTTAAAGTATTTATACAGACTGTTAAGACAGAATTGTAAAACTGACATTTTTGAAGAGCTAAAATTAAATTACTTCCAAATCACCCGCAACAAATTTATTCCTCTTTAATCTAAAGAATCTTCCGTTTTGCCAAGACCTGGATTACAACGCCAAATCTCCCAACTAAATTAAACACATTCATTCCAAACTAAGCATTAAGCTCGGGCAGAAAGTCTTTCCCTGCTGAGAAAAAAAAAACATTTGAAGCGTAGATGTGGTGAGAACACGCTGTCAGCGGTACAGATCTATCGTATACTGCATTGTGTTTGTGGGACAGAAATAAACCGAGCAGCCTCCTCCATGTGTGGGCCATACGTCATATAGAGCCCAGTTCATCTCCTCAAATCTTTACAGAAAGATGTCAACACATACAGCTAGCAACGATTGATTGATATCGCAATGATGTTAATACTTTTTAGAATAAATATAAAGCAGATTGTTTGACTGTTAAAGAAAGAGTTCACCCAAAAATGAACATTTACTCCAAGATGTAGATGAGTTTGTCATCAGAACAGATTTTTTTTTTTTTTCTTTTTTTGACACACAATATCTGTTTATGTGCATCATAAGTTATTTCTGGTGTAAGAAAAAGTAATGTCTCCCAGTATTCCAGTGATTTATGTCAGCCATAAGAAGAGCAGCTACATCTATAACCTGGTGACACTGAGCTGTTAAAATACTGTACATCTAAAATATCTTTACGTTTCCACTTAGGCATGTGTTGACATCTGTTCTTCGCAAGTATGTGTGACATGCACGTACACACAGAGAAGCACACATGAATAAAGACATGGCATACTGAGTAGTTGCATTCCTGTTGTCTAGAGGTTATAGTCATCTTTCTCTCACAAACACAAACATACACACAAATGTGTACATCCATCATTTCAACTGGATTGACCGTCCTAGTTAAAAAAGTAATGTATTTTAAATACATTTATTTCATACTAAGTATAGTTCAAATCTATAGTGCTGTCAAACAATTAATCGTGATTAATCGCATCCAAATTCAAAGTTTTTATTTACATAATATATGTGTGTGTACTCTGTATATTTATTATGTATATATATATATATATATATATATATATATATACAAACACATGAATGTATATATTTAAGAAAAATGTTGTTTATATATTTATGTATAATATGAAATATAAGAATATAAAATTATAAATGTATATACATGTAAATATTTTTAAAATATATACTCTATGTGTGT